>JAVJHY011506115.1:0-12648 GCA_035593235.1 Phascolosoma agassizii | reverse complement strand
GAGCTCCAACTATCGACGCAGCCGATCCGGAAGCACCGATTCCGACTCCGCCTGAAGCTCCCGCGATACGTACTCGAGAAACGCGCGCCGCCAACTGAGATCCAACTGCGTCACGTCGCTCCAGCCCTCGGCGGTGTAACGGTTGACCGCGACTTAGGTTCAGTCGTAAAAGAGTTTAACTCGCGGATGATTACGCGAAGATGGGAGTACCGTCTCAATCACTTCGGTTCTGTCCGTGTTGCCGTGGGTGGTCGGGGGGCTTTTGGCGAAGGTGTCGTGGTCTATTCCGTTCAGTTGAAGGGGTCAAAGACGCTTAACTTGACGTCTTGGTGCGATGACAGACTTAAGGTAGAACTTGAGGCGCGCAAGGTGGCGGAGTATTTGAATATCCCATTTAAGCCGGTAAACAAATGAGCAAAGAGCTAATAAGATTTTAAGCTGTAGTCCAACTGTCTTCGCTTACCGGCGTACCTGCTAATCAGTTGTTCAAGCTGGCGTATGTCCTGCGGTTCCCCGCTTTAAACGTCATCTAACTTGGCCTTACGCCAACTCAAGGGACACCCTCCTAGCAGTCACCTAATGACAAAAGCGACTGCATAGGCTTGTGGTTTTTGCAGGTATTTTTGCCTAATTCACTTACTAAAAGTAAGGTCTTGACAGCAAGGCAATACCCTTCTATACCTGAGTGACATAATTTGAATTGATGCAGTGCAGCATGGCGCTTTCGTAGCTACGGTCGTTGCCGTGATCTGTCTTTGTTGCCAATTCCATTATAGAAGGGACTCCTGTTCTGAGGTGCCAGCTCCTGCAGTGGAATTCGCATGGATTCACCAAAAGGAATAGGAGTGCCTATTATGAACAAAAACCTGACATTGCAGTCCTTCAAACCTCTCATCCTCTTAAGCGCCATGTCTCTCAGTGCGGCTCTGGTACAGGCAGCGCCTGTCACCTTGGGCGACAGTGTGCTTGATCAGGTAACCGCCGGTGACAGCGCGGTGAGTGGTAGTGGCGGGGCGATCATTGGTAACAGCTCACAAGCAACGATCAACCAGATGGGAGGGGTCGATTTGAGTGGCGAGGCTCAGATGGGAGCCAAGGGTCTTAATATGGTTAACAGTGCCGAGTCTACCGTGGCTAACGGCATCAATATTTGGGATGTCAAAGGAGGAGAAGTTAATTCCAGCGATGGCTTGATGACGGTCGGGCAATCCAACGTCGTTAACCAAGAGCAGCGGCGCTCGGCATCTATGCCTGAATATCACCGCCCCGAGGCTGATACCTTGATGCAGGTGGAACGTTCCGCAACTGAGTCGCACGACGTTAATCTAAATCGTGATAACAGTGTGATGGATGTTCAGTCACTTACAAGTGATTCGCAGAACACCAGCACGGCCAAGGTTGATACCACCATCAAGGGTGGTGGTCAGACCAACGCACCTAAGGGAAGCCCTCTACCAGCGAGCCCTGATGTCAGTGTCGATACTAACGTCGGTAAGGGACTGGCGATTGCCGGTCAGCTTGAAACCTTTATCGATGGTGGTGAGGCGCAGATCGGCTTAGCGGTGGGGGGTGCTGTTATTGCAGCCCCTGACCAAACCGAGGGTTCTTTTGAAGGTCGTCCGGCTGAAATTTACGGAGGAATGACAGTAGGTAATGATGACAGTGAATTCTCGCTTTACGGCCGGCTAATTTTGCCGGAGATCGACATCGAAATTAATGGTGCCGGTTGTGCCGTTGCGATGGGTTCCTGTGAGTCCGGTGGTTCGGCTAATTTGCTGACCAACGAGGAGAGAGACAGATCCATCATGGACTCTGAAGTTAGTAGCAGTGTCGGCTCTAGCAATTTTGATGAGGACGTCAGCGAGAGATACCGCTCGCCGTTTGAACTCAGCAATGCGCAAGCCGAATACATCGTTGTTGATGATTCCAGTTTGGCGGTTAACACCACCTTCAATCTATCACTGTCCGGCAGTGCACAAAGCAATGTCAGCGGTTTGAATGTGGTTAATGCAACCGGAAGCGCGGTCGCCAATGGAGTCAACATCGCACGTACCAGTCAGCTGGTAGCGGATGGCGCGATGACGCTGAATCAAACTAACGTAATCAGCCATAGCCGGTAGAGAGAGGTAATCGATCCATCCTTACCATGAAACAGTTAATCGGGTGGGGATGGCTTGAGCCGGCTGACCAGCATTGCTGGTGGGAGGCCTGCCATGGTGGGCACAAGGAATCAAACAGGGATAAGCGTTACTCGATGGCTGATCAGTAGCTTGCTGATGTGCGCAGGTGTTGCATCGGCGGCACCGGTTGCGCTCGATGATCATGCGATGGACGGGGTGAGAGCTGGGCAATCCTCAGGCTCGGATCAGCAAGAGGGGGGCGGCCTCATTGTCGCCAATGGTTCTACTGGCTCAGTGGATCAGCGTGATGGTTTGGCTTTAAACGGCGAAGTACAAGCCGAGGCCAAAGGGCTTAATCTGGTTAATAGTGCAGAATCGGCGGTCGCCAACACGATCAATATCTGGGATGGAAATACAACCAATACGGCTCAGAGCGCTGTTTCTGATCGTGCTGAAATAGAACTCAATCAAGCTAACCTGGTGACCCAGCAGCGGCGTAACTCAGCGACCCTGTCGGGCTATCGCCGCTCAGAGGCTGAGCAAACAGAAACATTCAAGCAGAGCGCACAAAGCAGTTTTAAAAACCACAGCACTCACATCAGTGACATCACTAACCTTTCTGAAGAGACGCGGGTCAGCTGGAGCGAGAGCTACTCTGCGGTCGATACCGGCATCAAATTCAACCTAGGTGAAAATTTCTACTTTGAGGGCAACCTCGGTCAGGGTGTCGCCGTTGCCGGTCACGCTGAAACGACTATTGACGGGGGTTCGGCCGATATCGCGATGGCAGTGGGCGGCGGGATCTCGGCAGGAGGAAGTGTCGGTTCCGATGACGATGTAATCAGTATCTCCGCGGGGATCGACACCACGGTCAGCCTGTCGTTACTGACTCAACTGGAGCTGCCAAAGATGGAACTGGTCATCGATGGCGCCGGCTGCGCGGTGGTGATGGGTTCATGCAGCACGTCCAGCCAGGCCAATGAGGTGACGGAGATCAAGACTGATAACTCCAGCCTTAATGTGATTGAAAACCTGCAGTTTGGCCAGAGCGCATTCTCCGAATCCCAGACCCTAAGCTACCGTTCGCCCTTTGAGCTGGGCAGCGCCAAGGCCGAATATATAGTCATCGATAACGCGTCGCTGGCCTTATATTCTGAGGTTGTACTGGAGCTTTCCGAGGCGGCTCAGAAAGAGATCAAGGGGATGAATGTCGTCAATGCCATCGGCAGCAACGTGGCAAACAGCAGTAATATCGCCAGAACAGCAAAGTTTGAGGGGCTAGGCGCCAAGTTGATACTCAACCAGTTTAATACGGTTCACCATGGCCGCTAATGCAGTAGCGGTGGCTTATAGGTGTTGATAATGAGCGTGATCGAACAGTAGGAAGCAATGATGAAACGCCTGTTGATAGTATTGTTGATGGTTTTAGGATGGCTGCCGATGGCCGCTGTCCATGCCGCGACGGCGTTATCGGATAACGAGCTTATCGGCATCCGCGGGGGGGCTGACCCGCATCAGGCGGGGCAATCCTTGCCCCAGCAGCCCCAACAGCCTCAACAGTCGCAACAACCGCAACAGCCGCAACAGCCGCAAAACACGGCCGGTTATTCTCCCTCGCAGCTTGCGTACAACAGTGGTGGCATCGATGTGATTCCGGGTTTTATCGCCATCTTACAAAGTGATATTGAGGCGCTACGCCAACGAAGCCTGCTGCTTAATCGTCAGGCTCAACAAGGTGCGCTGGCATTCAATCTTGAAAATCTCAATTCAAGTGATGCGGTTGCGGCCAATAATGTCTTTGACGGCAGCTCATTGCGCTGGAATGAGGCGACCTCAGAGGTGGTGATTAAGCAGTTCAATAACCTCGACCAACTGCATCGCAGTCAGGGCGGTTTATCCTCTTCGAGTGCTGGCCATCGTTATGAGATTTTGAGTGAGAGTCGCAGCGGTAGCGAGAGCTTCTACCATGCTTCGCGCTCCATGGTTCAGCAGCTGGATCAGATCGAATCCAGGCGTATCGAGACTTATATCAATGCAGCACAGGTTGGCAGCACCTATACCTCGTTCGATCAGCTGGGTGCGGCGCTGATGCCAATTACCCTAGTTGAGCCGCTAATCTTGGTTCACCCCAAGCGTCTAGAGATTTTCAATGATACGGCCTTAGAGAGCTGGTACACCGGCTTTACGGTCACCGGAATGGGCTTGTATCTGGACAGCCTCTCCGCGGGTGGATCTCAAGGTTATGATCTGGTGCTCAGCTCTTCGCTGACAACGCCTCTGGTGGATTTTGGATCGGCCCGACTGTGGCCTTTTGCTGAGGAGGATTTCGGCGAGCTCGGTGGTGATTCGATTACCGGGCCGACAGTCGTGCTTCCTGGTTTGGCGCCTAATATCGACGAACTTAACCTGGGCTCAGGTTTCGCGGTCAATGGCGAAGGAAGCCTGAGCGTCGTCGATATGGGTCGCATCACCATCGGCGGTGAAGCTGTGCTTACGGTGACCCCCTATTTCAATTTAACTGTAGATTTTTCAAAGGCGTCGGGGGGGCTCGGCGATATTGTCAGCTTGTTTGGGATCGAACCGCTGATAATTGATAGATCTGTTGATCTGATCGTCGATATTCCCTTTGAACTGCTCGACCAAGCACTGGAGCCTATCGATATCATTCTGCGCGATCTGGGCTATTGGTCAGAGGAGACCGTGCTGTCACATAACAGTGAGTTGATTGAGGAGTACAGCGTGGTCGATGTTGCACAGAGCAGCTTCAACCACAGCTACCAACACCGCCTGATAACCGGAGCCAAGGTGACCGCTGCTGAGGCCGAACTGATTGCCCTGAGCCAAGGCACCTTGTCGCTGGAAAATATAAGCGTGATCGAGATGGCGGATACGGCGCAGCAGAATATGCGGGTTTTCAATGGTGTTAATGCGGTCTCTTCCGTCGCTGCGAACGCGCTCAATATCAGCCGTTTTCCACGGCTTAGAGTCAACTCTGCAACGCTGCTAAAAAGCACTACAACTCAGCTGAACCGGTTTAATCAGCAGATGTGAAACCAATCATCAAGGAGGTGGATTATGTCTGTCAAATACTCGATCTGGCCTCTGCTTTTCTTACTCGCTGTCCCACTTGAGGTGTGGGGGTTTGAAGAGTTGAGTGACCAGACCTTAACGACCATCACCGCAGGAAGCATTGACTCGGCGAGCCCGAGCGAAGCGGCGCTGAGTCATATTCCGTTTCACTATTCGGGCAGAAACGGGGAGGTTGATGGGGAGCTGTTCGTGCTTCCGCTTAGCAATATTCAAAACCAATCAACATTGCAGCTAATGGACAATGCACAGTCGAACCTGCAATCACTCATCAACGTAAACGCGGTTAACTCACCGGTTCAGATCCTGTTGAATCTAAACATCAACATCAACTCATCAATCGGTAAGATTAATCAGTTAAATCATCTTCTTGCAGAGTAGGGGCGATGAAGCGAAAGCTAAAAATACAGCCCCGCTGGGCACCGCTGCTGTTGCTAGTTGTGTGTTTGGCTGGCTTAGCGACAGCCGATGGGGCCTCGCGTACGGGGGTGCATGTCGGTAGCCTGCGTTTGAGCCCTGCGGTGGAGAGTCTGTCGCAGCTACGTTGGAAAAACTTGGTCCGTCAAGGCTGGGATTTGAGTTGCGGAGCCGCCGCGCTGTCGACGCTGTTGACCTATCACCATGGTCGGGAGTTCTCCGAGATGGCGGTGACTCTGACGATCTTAAAAAACAGCGATCCGGCACTGGTCAGGGCTAGGGGCGGGTTCTCACTTTATGATCTTAAGCGCTTCGTCCGTGCCGTCGGCCTTGATGGCATTGGTTATGGTGAGATGAGCCTTGACGACTTAGCGCTTTTTGACATACCTGCTATCCTGCCTATTCGTATTAATAATATCGACCACTTCGTTATCTATCGAGCTCGCTTGGGTGGGCATGTCATGCTGGGTGATCCCGCCTTCGGTAATATCTCGCTACCGGCGAATCGTTTTGAAAAATTATGGAAGAGTAAGATCGCTTTTTATGCGGTCAGCAAAACGGAAAAAAAAATCATGGATGAACAGCAAGCATCGCAATCAAGAAGCCCCTTGAGCCCTGAGGCTATGGAGATGGCGCTGCCCAATTTGGGCTATCTCAACCGAGTTACCCGCCGTGCTTCTGCCTCCGCGCTATCGCGGCGGCTAACGACGGTGAGTCATTAATATGACTTTTCGGCAGATGCCCCAAGCCTTGCTCACCGCTTTGTTGCTAATCAGTAGTTCTAATCAGGTGCGAAGTGAGGAGGCTAGCGGCTCGATTAGCGCTGAGAGTCATCAACAATTGCAGCAGGAGATCCTGCGGCTACAGGACGCAAACAAGGTTCGTGATCTCGTCATTAAGAACCTGATTCGTCGCATCGAACAGCTAGAGCATCCTGCTGCGAACCAGAGCGAGCCTGCTAATGCAGCCGCAGATCAGCTAGCACAGTCGAGTCAGTCAGCTGAAACTCAACAGCAGATGCAGCAGCAGGCTGAGGAAAATTATCAGCTGGTTCAAAAGGCATTCGAACAGCGCTTAGTTAAACAAAACGGGATGCTGCTCGCCCCCTTCAATATGACCTACGAACCCAGCTTTTCTTACGCCCACGCATCCTACGATTCGATCGTGATCGATGGATTTACAATCTTTCCGGTATTGGTGATCGGCGACATCGTCTCGGAGAAAATCAGGCGAGATATCTTCACCAATAATCACACCTTTCGTTTGGGTTTGCCCTGGGATACACAGCTTGATTTGGTGGTACCGCTTGGGTATCAAAGAACACGTTCCTTTAGAGAAGACGGTAGCCATGAATCGCATGAAGAGGAGGGGGTCGGAGATATATCCTTAGGGCTAAGCTATCAGTTGGTTAGAAATTCGGATCGCTTCCCCGATACGGTATTGGGTATCAATTGGAAGTCAAAAAATGGCGATGATCCTTATGATCCGGAAAATGCAGAAATTCCGGTGCTGGGTTCAGGTTTCGAGACCTTGGCGCTGTCGATGACCAGCATGTCGATCGCGGATCCCATCGTTATTTTCGGCGGGCTGTCTGCCAGCCATACACTGGGTGAGACTAAAGCACTGGGACGCATTCAACCCGGCGATAGCTTAGGGCTCAATTTAGGCATGGCACTGTCGCTTAACTTCGACACCTCGCTGAGTTTCAACTACGGCATCCACTACACCGGAGAGACCAAAATTAATGGACAAAAAATTTACGGTTCGGACCTGATTAAATCCACCTTTGGTATTGGCCTGTCGAGAGCTGAAAATGGCTTCTACGCGACCGATATTGATCTGGCGATCGGTTTAACGCGAGACGCTACCGACTTTCAGTTGACGGTCTCTTTTCCGTTCGAATTTTCACTATCTGATATGTAATGTCGGTTCAGCTAAGGCGTAAGCGATTAAGCCCCGGTAATGAGACTGTCCCTGTCATGGCTCTTTGATGGGCTAAAAAGGGAGCGCAGCCATTCATGCAGGCGTTGCCGTCATATCGAGGTTTCAAGGTTAATAAACTCAAAACTTAATGCGCTGTTTTCACCGGCGTAATTTAACCAAGGTCCGAAGCCCATTACTTCAGTTGTTTAGCTAGGGCCTGCGCCCCATCCCCAAAGTTTGCCATTACTCCGCTTACATCACCCATGCTCGCTTTTAAGGGGCTTAGGCTTGCGCGTTTGACGATTAATATACAGCCGGTTAGGCCCGCTGGGGCGTAGGGGGTCATGATGGTTACGTCATCGTCGGCTTCACTGCCTTGTTGGTTCTCTATTACGTAGACCAATTGGCGTGAGCTGCCGTCGTTGTACACGGCGCAGGCGAAGCCCTTCTCCTGTCCTAGTAAGCCCTGTGAGAGTTTCTTCACCGCCCGATACAGGCTTAGTTGGCCGAGGGTGGTTTCTTCGAGGCTCTGGCCCCAGCGTAATAAGATACTGGAGCGTAAGGCTAGGCCGAATATAAACGAGGCGGCCAGTAGCAGGACGATGGAGAGCAGTAGGGGATTGCTGATGATCTCTGCTAGGGCTGCGGGCAGTACGCCGTGTAGGGGGCTGGCAAGCGCCAGCAGGACATCGAGTAACTCATCTAATAGGAGATAGAGCAGTAGTAGGGGCAGCAGTACGAAGAAGCCACCGGCGATGGCTGTTTTTACGAAGGATAAGAGACTTTTCATGGCAGAGCCTTACTTGCTTAAACACAAGGCCTAAGCATAGCAATGATCGCTGAGGGGGCATGTTGCTGAGAATCCAATTGGGCGAGTCGAGCAGGCGTGGAAAATCAAGGCGCCTATGCGCTAAAGAATCAGTAAATCAAGATCAATTTGCGATTGGTTTTCACCTTTTGAATTGATTTGTAATAAAGCCAGAATTGGACATTCTACTACTTAAGTATTGTGCTATACCTCGGTCTAAAGGGGGGGAGGTTAGTGTTTGGACAGGGGGATAGCTGGGTTGGAGGTTGTAATAATGGACTATTTAATTGGCAGTTTGTGGGTGGTAGCCGCGTTGGTTTCGGCTTTTGTATTCGTTGCATTTGTGTTTTTCGGTTGTTCTTTGGCTTTAGTGTTGATGTCACATGCCGTAAGGGCATTTAAGATTTTTTTATACTCGCTCAAGGGGCACGCTGATAAAGACTCCATGCTGGATGTGGGTCTTAAAGGATTATCTGAACGTCGTGGTGGATTAGAAGATCGTCGCCATGCCTAGAGCCGTCGCAGTGGTTTAATGGCCCACAGCGTATAAATCTGCGGTTTTAGGTATCTTGAGGTTTTAATGTTCCACTTATTTGTCTTAGGGCTTCTACGTTAAGGGCGTAAGAGGACATTGAAATAATTCAACTCCACCTTCTGCGGTGGCAGGGGAGCTGTTTTGCCTAAACTTCTTCTAAGCCCTTCATCTACTAAGCCAAGCTAGATATTTATAAGGGCGCGTGGCTCATTGCAAAGCACTTGTAGACCACTAGCGCTGCTGCGCGGCTGGGGTCGAGTCACTACCAGCTTACTACCTTCTCTCCCTCGGCATCGATTTGTAACCACTGGTCTTCGGTTTCACGGCCTTCTTGTTCCTGCCAGAAACCGCCATTGCAACGAACCTCTACCTCGAGTGCCGCATAGGCTTCACGGGCGCAGTCTTGATCGTCGTTCCATGGGGAGGCAGGCGAGTCGAACCAGAGGCTGGTGTAGGCTTTACCGGCCGCGCTCTTCATCAGCAGTACGGGGATGCTTTCATTCTCGTGAAAGACTTCATAGCTTGTGCTATTGCCTTTATGGCTTACGGGGGTGAGTACGCCGAAACGCGCGTGCAGCCATTCTTCGACCTTCTTATTGCTGCAGTTCTTTAGGTAAATTTCTATGTCTGGTTGACGCATCGTGTTGCCCAATTTATTGCCTAGTCTAATCGAAGAAAAATCTTAATAGCCGCCCTGCGCCGATGCGCAGATAGCCTGTGAGCGTGGTGAGTACACCGCCAACGGCGAGTACTAAACCGACGGTTGCCAGCAGCTCCTGAGCCACTGAGGATGGCATGCGCGCTTCGGCATAGAGTATAGCCCCGGCGCCGCCTAAAAAGATAACAAAGCCTGTGATGAAGAGCCTAAAGCTGAGCTCGGGCTGGGTGGCTGCGCGATAGAGATAGCCGCGAACCTTGGCTTTGAACTTAAGCATCGCCGCGTCTCTTCCATGGATCGTGAACGACTGGGGGCGCTTGCTCGGCTGGCGTCTCATCCTCAACGGGCTCTTCTATCTGGGCGCTGCGCTGAAAAATACGAATGCAGAAATCGCTGTGGGTATCCAGAGTTTGCAGGGCTTCAAGCTGGGCGCGCTGCTGCGGGTTGATGTGCCAATAGTGGGGCGTCATCGCGAGCAGGTCCATGATCGCCTGAGACGACTTAAGCTCGATGAGGAACTGGCTGCGAATCTCTTCGATCAAGGTGAAGTCAGCGGGCAGTTGTTGCAGGCTCTTATCTTCTTGGTAGGGGCGCACTTCCTCGTAGATGGTTTCACGCAGGCTGAGGAGGTGGTCTTGGCCGGGTGATACGGTGACTAAGTAGCCCTCGGGCTTTAGAATGCGCGCGAACTCGCTCCAGTCGATGCGTGAAAACACACTGAGGATGGCATCGAGGCTGTGATCTTGCAGGGGAATATCGGCGACGCTGGCCACGGACCAATTGACCGTCTTTGAGCGGCGGCTGCAGGCGAGTATGCCGGGGCGAGAGATATCGAGGGCGTAGCTTTGCTGGCCCAGCTTCGCATCGAGCATCTCGGCTAAGGCGACGGTGTAGTAGCCTTCGCCGCAGCCGGCATCGAGCCAAGCGCCCTTTTCCGTGCACAGATGAGCAAGCTGAGTCTTCAGCACCTCAAGCATGGGGCGGTAATGCTCGGTATCGAGAAAGCGCTGGCGAGCCTGAATCATCTCGGCGCTGTCGCCGGGCTCCTTGCTCTTGCGCTTATGACTCGCTAAGAGGTTAACGTAACCCTGCTTGGCGACATCATAGCTGTGGTTCTTCGCGCACTGCCATGTACGATCTGTAAGGCTCAGAGGAGCCTTACAGTGGGGGCAGCGGTAGAGACTGGTTGGGGCCATTTTGCCTTCCTCGTCTTGCATAATCGGCCTCAACTACAGCAACAATTCGCAGAGCATCGCTTCATACACGGCGCTGAGCTGATCGAGTTGTTCGGCGGGTACATATTCGTTGACCTGATGAATGCTGGCGTTAATGGGCCCAAGCTCCACCAGTTGGGCACCAGTCGGGGCGATGAAGCGGCCATCGGAGGTGCCACCGGAGGTGCTGAGCTCAGTTTCGATATTCATCACCTGGCGAATCGCGATTTGGGTAGCCTCGATTAAGCGACCCTCGGAGGTCAAAAACGCTTCACCGCTGAGCGCCCAATTAATCTCATAGTCTAGTTCATGCTTGTTAAAGATCGCCTCGGCCCGTGTCTTAATCAGCGCAGGGGTCAGTTCGGTGGAGAAGCGCAGGTTAAACACCACGTCCATCTCGCCGGGAATTACATTGGTGGCGCCGGTGCCAGAATTCAGATTGGAGATCTGCAAGGAGGTGGGTGGGAAGAATTCATTGCCTTCATCCCACTGCTCTTTGGCCAGCTCATCGAGGGCTAAGAGGGCCTTATGAATCGGGTTGTTGGCCAGGTGAGGGTAGGCCACATGGCCCTGCTTACCCTTGATCTGCAGCTCACAACCGAGCGAGCCACGGCGACCATTCTTGACCACATCGCCGAGTGTCTTAGTGCTCGAAGGCTCCCCTACTAGGCACCAGGTAATCTTCTCGCCACGGGCTTCTAAGTGCTCGATGACCTTGACGGTGCCGTCTTTGGCCGGACCTTCCTCATCGCTGGTGATCAAGAAGGCGATACTGCCGTTGTGCTGTGGATGCTCACTGATGAAGCGCTGACACGCGGTGAGCATGGCGGCGATCGAGCCTTTCATGTCGGCCGCGCCGCGGCCATACAAATTTCCATCACGGATTTCGGCCTTGAAAGGATGGCTTGCCCACTTTTCATGCGGACCGGTTGGCACCACATCGGTATGACCGGCGAAGGCAAACAGGGGGGCATCGGCGTCAGTGCTGCCATCGCGACGAATCCATAGGTTATCGACCTCGCCGAAACGCAGGCGCTCGGCGCTGAAACCCAAGGGTTCAAGAATGCTAATCATCAGCTCTTGGCAGCCTTCATCGAGGGGCGTCACGGAGGGGCGATTAATCAAATCAATCGCCAGTTCTAAGGTGCGAGACAGTGCTTGTGAAGGAGATACGGCCATGAGAGTGCTCTATAATATGTTTTGTTTTCGGTTTGCTGCGTAGTTTATCAGAGAGATTTGTTATATGCAGATCGGCTGCGCAATTTATTGTAAGCTGAACCCGCGTTAAACCATCATCAAATAATAAAGGTCGTTGCCATGATAAAAGTCTCTGTGTTGTACCCCAATAGTGAAGATGCCCAGTTCGATATGGACTACTACACCAGCACGCATATACCGATGGTGGCTGGGCTCTTAGGGGATGCGCTAAAAGGCGGTGCCGTCGATGCAGGCCTTGCAGGAGGGGCTCCGGGTGAGGCTGCGCCGTTCATCGCCATGGGCCACTTGTTGTTTGAATCAGTCGAAGCCTTCCAAGGTGCTTTTGGACCTCATGCGCCGCAGATTATGGCTGACCTGCCTAACTTCACTAACACCCAGCCGCAGATTCAAATCAGCGAAGTAAAGCTGTAGCACTAGTCGTCGGTCTTATCCTTGAACTCACACAGGTCCTCGATGCAGCACGAGCCGCATTGAGGCTTGCGCGCCTTGCAGGTGTAACGACCGTGCAGAATCATCCAGTGATGGGCGTCGAGTAAAAACTCTTTAGGCACAAACTTCAGTAGGCGTGCCTCCACCTCCAGCACGTTCTTGCCTGGGGCCACCTTGGTGCGGTTAGCGAACCTGAAAATATGCGTATCGACGGCCATGGCGATCTGCCCAAAGGCGGT
>JAVJHY011506005.1:0-12648 GCA_035593235.1 Phascolosoma agassizii | reverse complement strand
GAAACTATCGGGGCCGAATTCTTCGATGCCGTCGACGATCGATTCCGCAATTTCCGTTAATGCGTCGTCCCAACTAATCCGCTGCCACTTGCCGCTACCGCGCGGGCCTGCGCGTTTCATCGGATGGGTAACCCGTTCTTCGTTGTACAGATTGGAGTGAAATGAACAGCCCTTTTGACAGCCTAAAGGATTGTAATCAGGGTAATCGGGATTGCTCGCGGGGTTGCGCATCGCCTGCTCTTCCCGCCAGACGATGCCGTTTTTCACATAAACACGAAAAGAGCACCCATTCGGCACGCACGCATTCGTATGGGTACCCCAGGTAACTTTGTCCCATTGCCAAATATCTCGGTAGATATCCTTGGGCGAGTCGTACTTTAAGGTACTTTCTCCTGCGAGTACGTCGTCCACGAAGCCAGTCGATACGACGCCGCCCAGCTGGGCCAACGATAAGGTTAATGCCGAGCCCGCACCGGCTTTAATAAAACGCCGACGCCCTTGATCCACCGCTTCAGAAATGGCGCTTTCGGGTGTTGCTAGGCTGTCTTTGGGCATTTTGATAGTCCTAATTTGATGTCAGAGCGGTAACCATGCGGCACTGCTTAAGGATTAGGTTCCGCCAATCCGCCAACCATCAATTCAAAATTTTGGGTCGCTATCTCGGTCGCGTTTTGTTTGCCACCCGGCCGATACCACTGGGTGATGTTTAGCAACTGATAGATTGAACGTCCCGTGACCTCGACATCGACCCGACGAAATTCACCGTTTTTCACCCCGCCGCGAATAATATCGTGCAGCAAACGCTCGTATTTTTTTCGAAACGCTTCGATTTCATCAATCCGTTCAAGCTCACGTCGAGTAATCCCGCCATACCCAGTAATCGTCGCGTTCACGATCCAATAATTGTCTTCGTAGTATTGCGCATGCGCGACCATTAAAGCGCGCAGCTGCTCAGACTTCGATCCTTTGCCGCTAACGGCGCGGTGCACATGCTCAAACATCCCTTGCACGGCGGTAAGCGCGATTTCAGTGAAGATCCGCTGTTTTGTCGGGAAGTAGTGATAGAGCGCTGGGCGCGTAAGATCGAGCGCCGCCGCTATATCCGCGAGCGAACATTGCTCGTAACCGACAATTGCAATCGCCTTCGCCGCCGCCAACAAAATCCGCCGCCGTTGGTCGTGTTGTTTCGGCGGACGACCTAGCCGGGCGGTGGGCGTGGCTCGCACGGGGTTATCGGTTAGGACACTCATCGATCGTCGTTACCCCTATACGCGTTTTTCGCAATCCAGAAAATTGGCCCTATCGAAGTGAATACTATCCTTTACTTATTTACTTGTCAGTAAGTAAAATGGTACGGATAATCCATTATCATTATTCACCGCCGTCATCATTTGAGGTCACGAGTATGCCTACCAGTCAAAAGTCCGCACAAAACACCGACCCGACGCCGCAATACGACGCCATCATTATCGGCGCGGGTATTTCCGGCATGTACCAACTTCATCGTTTACGCGAGCTCGGCATGTCCGTGCAAGTCTTCGAGGCGGGAACGGATATCGGCGGTACGTGGTATTGGAATCGCTATCCGGGCGCGCGTTTCGATTCGGAAAGCTACAGTTACGGCTATTCGTTTTCCCAAGAAGTACTGGACGAGTGGGATTGGAGCGAACATTTTGCCGCGCAGCCCGAAATCCTGCGGTATCTCAATTTTGTCGCCGATAAGTTCGGCTTACGCAAAGACATCCAGTTCAAGACCCGAATCAAGTCGGCCACCTACGATGAACAAGCAAACGTCTGGGAAATTTGTACAGAAGATAATCAGCGTGCTCGCGCGACGCTACTGATCTCCGCCACCGGTCCCTTGTCCGCGCCACAAATGCCGAATATCGATGGCACCGACGATTTCAATGGCGAGGCGTATCACACAGGATTGTGGCCGCACGAAGAGGTTTCCTTTGAGGGTAAACGAGTTGGCGTGATTGGTACCGGTGCGACCGCCGTTCAAGTGATTCAAACGATCGCGAGTAAAGTAAAACAACTGCATGTGTTTCAGCGCCATCCAAATTATTGCTCGCCGTTGCGCAATAGCAAAATAGATAAACAAGAAATGGCAAAAATCCGCGAGAAATATCCGGAAATTTTCGCACGCTGCGCCGATACGTTCGGCAGCTTCTTGCACAAAATGGATCCCCGATCGTCGCTTGAACTAAGCGATGAAGAACGCATCGCTTTTTATGAAGAACTTTACCAAACGCCAGGGTTTGCCATTTGGCTAGGCAATTTCGGCGACACACTTACGGATCAAAAATCGAACGATCTGATTACAGCGTTCATGATAGAGAAAATTCGCGCACGGATTAACGACCCCGTCATCGCGGAAAAACTGATCCCTAAAGACCACGGCTTTGGCCTACGCCGCGTGCCGATGGAGACGAACTACTACGAAGTCTACAATCAAGACAATGTCGAACTCGTCGACCTGCAGGCGACCCCGATCACCCAGGTCAGCGCAATGGGAATCCACACAGCCAAGCGTGACTACGAACTCGATATGATCATCTACGCGACTGGATTTAACGCCGTCCTCGGCGCGTTGGAGCGGATCGAGATCCGCGGCGTCGGTGGCCAGTTGCTCAAAGATAAATGGACAGACGGACCGCGTACTTTTTTGGGTATGCAAAGCCACGGCTTTCCAAACTTCTTCACCTTAGTCGGTCCACACAACGCCGCGACGTTTTGCAATATCCCGCGTTGCATTGAACAAAACGTGGAGTGGCTAACGGATGCGATTAAATACATGCGCGAGAACAATTACGAACATATGGAAGCATCCGTAGCAGCAGAGGATGAATGGACCCAGCATGTTTTCGATGCCGCACAAACAACGCTTTTCCCAACTGTCGATTCATGGTTCATGAACGTGAATCGCAATCTGCCGGAAAAGAAAAAGACGTTCCTACTGTACACCGGCGGTGGTCCAGCATACCGAGCAAAATGCGAGACGGTCGCGGCAAACCAGTACGAGGGGTTCGATCTACATTAATCGGCGTCGAGCGATTGCGCGGCGGACTACTTTGTCCGTCGCAAACTTGGCATTTTTAGCGTCGCTCGATGCGCACGACTTTGGGCATTGCCGCCGGTAACGACGAGTAAGCGGACCACAAATCGCCGGACCGCGGATCGACGGCTAAGTGTCGGGTGTAGCCGGGATTCGTTGGTAACGGCACGTCAAGCACGTGTTCGTTTATTGGATCAAACGCAACCATGCTCGATGCGAGCGCGCCGGTTACCCACACCTGTCCAGATATCGGATCGAACTCCGCGTCGTAGGCGCCAAGCGCTGACGCCGCAAGTCGGTATCGTTTAAAAGTCTGTGTCGTCGGCTCAAACTGCGATAGGAACCCAGTATTCCATTCAGGGATCCAAAGCGTATCGTCAGCCCCTATTGCAGGTCGGCGCGGGGCGGCGTTGTCCTGCGGCATGTGCCAAAGCTCGGTCGCACCCGAATTCGTGTCGTACATAACCACGGTATTTGCCGCCATCTGCGTGCTATATAAACGCCCCTTACTGTCTATTTGTAGGCCATAAGGTAGTGGCAGGCCTTGCGCTTTGGTTAGTCCGGCCGAGGGGATCTTGATGTGCTGTACGGATTCGGTCTTGGGATCAAATACACCGATTTTCTCCTGCTCCGCAAAATAGTCGTTAAACCAAATCCGTCCTTGCTGATCGAGCGCTAAACTATGCGCGTACATACCAATGTTGTAGGTCTTTATGGCATACGTCTCGGGGTTTAAACACACAAGCTCATGGGTGCCGCCTAAAATAACCCACAGTAGCCCGTTGTTATCGAACGTCAATGCACGTGCCTGCCCCCAACCATCGGCCCCTTGAGGTCGGATCTGAATAGATTCAACGTCACCGGATGCGGGATCGAGCGCCCAGATAACGTCGGTAAAAAACGCCGTTATCCATACACGGCCATGCGGCCCGACAACTAAGTCGTGCGGCAGCTCCGTCGCGTTGGGCAACGGATATTCGGTGATGCGTATGCCGGCGAGTTGTTCAATCGAACTCGGCGTTGGTGGCGTTAAGGTCGCAATCGCTGCTTTCGTCAAATTGTCTGTCAGCCATTGCACCACCTTCGCGTCGTCAAAATCGAGTGGCAAAATATTGTACTGATCGATTGCACGCATGGCGGCGAAGGCCGCGGCCCATTGCGCGTGGCTACGCGGTTCACCATCGACTAGTGCACGCCGCCCATCAATTTCGTGGCACGACGTGCAATTGAGGATAAATTCGCGCTTCATCTCACCATCAGGGAGTAGCGCCAACCACTCGGCACTTGGAATGCGATCCATATAGTCGGGATCGGCGTGCAACGCGATGTTCACTTGGCGCTCTGCAACGTTGGCGACAGTATGTGAAACCGGTGTACTTGTTTGGGTCGACCAACTGGCATGAAGCTCGTGCTCGCCCGGCGCCGCAACGGGTAACGAATAATGGCCATCTAGATCGGTAAACACGGTCACTTCGATGCCGGAGTTTCGGTGTTTCGCGGTCACGGTTGCGCCTGCGGTTGGACTGCCGTGATTCGTGACGGTACCCGTTAGCCGCTCACCTGCACCGATAGCGGCATCGCCGAAGCCTAATCCGAGCACAAGATTGACTAACGCCAATGCGTTTTTCGTACGGCCGGTTGGATTTTTCATTATTCGCTGTGTCTACGAACCCTTGGTAACCGAGGGAAAGTCTAAATGATTTTCGATCCGGTTAGTGAATCCGCGTTCAAGGCGCCTACGCTGCGTTTGCTTGCATAGTTGCCAATTTGATGACGGGACCATCGATAGTTTGTTATGCTTACGCCCGACCATCCCCGCTGCGCGGGGATTTTCCTAAGGGGTGGCCGTACGGCCTGAGACATTACTTGTTAATGAACCCTGTGAACCTGATCCGGATAATACCGGCGTAGGGATAGGACGCGAGCTTACCCGCACTTCTCTCTGCCTCATCCGGATCTCTTGTCAGCCAGGAGACGACCGCATGTGTGTTCGTGTTTTCACATTGATCACGGCGATCACAGCAGCAAGCGCAACGTCGGCCGCGCCGCCGATGGAAGAAGTCATGGTGCGCGCGGGATTCTACGATACCGAGCTCATGCACAGCGCTGGTAGTATTAGCGTCCTAGATGAGGCCGCAATCATAGATCGTTCGGCGCGACATCTCGACGAAATACTAGGCGCGTTGCCAAACGTCGGCTTTACCGCCGGCGGCGCGCGCGCGCGGTTTGTACAAATCCGTGGGATCGGCGATCTCGAACAATTTGTCGATCCCAAGCACTTTCCTTCCGTTGGTGTCACCATCGACGGTATCGAGGCTGGGACAACCGCGAGCGGTGCGGTAATGATGGATGTTGAGCAAATCGATGTGCTCCGTGGCCCGCAAGGCACCCGCTTCGGTGCCAATGCACTTGCCGGCATGGTGAATATTCAAACCCAAGATCCCACCGACACACTCACCGGTTATCTGAATTCCGGATACGCGAACTTCGACACCTGGTATGTGGGGGCTGCACTGAGTGGCCCGCTAACCGAAGCCTTAAAAGGCCGAATCGCGATCCGCCAGAATCAATCAGATGGATTTATCGACAACGCTTTTTTGAACCGCGAAGACACGAACGAGCGCGATGAATTCTCCACTCGCGGTAAGCTTCATTGGTCGCTCGGCGAAGGCCACGATATTCGCTTTACCGCCGCGTATTCCGATATCGACAATGGCTACGACGCTTTCTCGTTAGAAAACTCCCGCAACACCCGTTCGGATCGACCGGGCGCAGACTCGCAAGAATCGATCGCGCTCGGTCTCGGATCAAACTGGGCGGTCGCAGACGGCGTAAACCTCGAAACCTTAGTCAGCTGGAATGATGCCGATGAAACCTATGGGTTCGACGAAGATTGGATATTCGCCGGCTTCTGCGACGGCGTGCGTTGCAACCCCGCGGTCGAATTTACCAGTACCGATACCTTGGTGCGCGAACGTGATGTTATTGCCGCCGACATCCGGCTTAAATCCAACCCCGCTCGAGTGAGTTGGGTGGTTGGATTTTATACTCAACATCGGGACGAAGACTTAGACCGCCAACATTTCGGTCCATTCGCCAGCCAGTACGAGACTGAGCGCTATGCAGGATACGGTCAAATTATCGTTGATCTCGCGCCACAATGGACGTTAACGGGCGGCCTACGCTACGAATATTTTGCGGACGACTACACGGACACGACCGGATTAACGACGCGCTCATCGGAAGACTACTGGACCGGTGAGTTAACCTTGGAGCACTTCTATTCCGAGAACGGGTTGCTGTATGCGACGCTGTCGCGCGGCGTCAAGCCGGGGGGGGTCAATACGGACACAAGCTCTAACCTGCCGTTTGTCGATCCGGTCTTCCAAATATTTTTAGCGAACCGGCAACGAGTCGACGCTGAAACCTTGTTCAACAAGGAAGTCGGTGTAAAAACGACCCTCTTAGATGATCGATTGCGAATGCGATTCTCGGCTTTTCATATGGATCGTTACAACGCACAACTCGAAAGTTTTATTTTCGATCCGTTTACCTCGTTTGTGTTCACCGGTTATCTCGACGACTCCAGCGACGCCGAAAACTACGGCGTCGAGCTACAGCTTAATTTTGCCGCGAGTCGCCTGGTCGATTTATTTGCTAACGTCGGTTACCTAGAAACGAACGTAGACAGTTTAAACGTTTTCGATCTCGACACGTTTACGTTTCGCTCGTTCTCGGATCGTGACCAGGCGAAATCGCCGAATTGGACATACAACCTCGGCGCCAACATTCAATTCAACGATCGGCTGCGCGGTCATATTGAAATTGAAGGTCGCGATTCGCAGTATTTTGGCTATTATCACGACGCTAAAATCGATGCGTATACGCTGGCCCACGCAAGCCTCGCTTACAATATCGGCGCCGTAACCGTACAAGCGTGGGTACGAAATATTTTCGCTGCGAACTACGACATCCATGGACTTTACTTCGCCAACGATCCACGCGATGCGTTTAGCGTCAATCGTGCGTATTTTCAGCGTGGCGAACCGCGGGTGTTCGGATTAAATGTGAATTACACATTTTAATCACTGAGGAGTGCCTCTATGAAAGCCACCGCCGAAATCAGTATGTACCCGTTACGCGACGATTTTATCCCACCGATCGATGGCGTCATTGAAAAATTCAATAGCTTCGCGAATATCGACGTGGAGACCTTTGCCACCGCGACCACCTTGATCGGTGAATATTCGGCGGTGATGGCTGCTTTAACCGAGACAATTGCATGGAGCTACGAGACGTTCGGTATTGCAGTATTCGCCATGAAAGTGATCCCCGGATATGCACCCGATGGATAACTGGATCGACAGTGTCGGCAATGCGGCACAGGCGATGTCGATGTGGGAAGTCATTGCCGTAGTGCTGTCAATCGCCTACCTCGTACTCGCGACAAAAGAATATATCGCTTGTTGGTATTGCGCGTTAGCGAGCACCGCAATATTTTCTGTCCTGCTGTGGGATGTCGATCTGCTGATGGAATCGGCACTCAATGTTTACTACATGGCGATGGCGATATACGGGTGGCGACAATGGCGTTATGGCGGTGCCGACCATGGCGAGGCAAAGATTAAAACCTTAGCTATTCGCCAGCACGTTCGCGCTGTAATCGCAATCGCGCTACTCACAGGGGTCTCTGGCTATTTCTTGGCCGCGAATACCCAAGCCGCGTGGCCGTTCGTGGATTCGTTCACGACTTGGGCAAGTGTTATCACAACCGTGATGGTCGCCCATAAAATACTCGAGAATTGGTTATATTGGTTAGTGATCGATGCAGTTTCAATTCCGCTATATATGGAACGCGGTCTTTATCTAACAACGATTTTATTCGCCGCCTATTTCGTCATCGCGGTGATCGGATATACCACTTGGCGCAGACAATTCGCTGAAGAAACTGTCGAGGTCGGCTATGCAGGATCTTGATGAACTGCTTACCGCGTGGCAGGGTTGGGGTAACGCATTCACCACACAGCCCAGATTAGTGCGCGCCCTGCCTGGCGGCCGCACGAACCGAAGTTACCTCATCGCGGCCGAAAAAAAACAGTGGGCGTTGCGGGTGAGTTCCCCTATCGCGCGGCACTTAGGGGTGGATCGATATCGTGAACGGCAAATCCTAGCGGCGGCGGCGGCGGCGGATCTTGCGCCGCGGATCGCGTATTGCGACCCAGCGTCAGGGATCCTGATCACCGAGTTTGTCGAAGGCGATTATTTCCGGATCGATAAGAAAAACCCTGAGCAATCTCACCAGCGCCTACTCGATCTTATTCATAAAATTCAACAGCTCAACATCGATGTTCCAGTAATCGACTACCATGTCTATGCGGAACAATTTTGGCAACGATTAATTGATGCGAAAGACGACATCCCGAATTCCCTCAGAGAATCGCGCGCAGTACTCGCGAGACAGAGATCTGCTGCGGACACATACAGCCAGCAAATTCGCCTATGCCACGGGGATCTGATTGGAGACAATATTATCGACCACGATGGACGCCTTTACGTGCTCGACTGGGAATACGCCGCACGTGGCTGGCTGGCATTTGACTACGCGGTAACAGCTGTCGAATGGCACGTCCCAGTTCGTGTGCTCATTCAACAAAGCGGGATTGGACGAACCCATATCGAGCACGCAGCAAATCTCTACCGGTATATCTGCGCTCTGTGGAATCGAGTTAATGCGCTAGAACTCCCGCGACCAGCTTAAATCCAATCCGTGCTCATAAATGGAATTTCGCACCGCCGTGCCGAAAAATTCGCTCGAACGATCGTGATTCGTCTTTTTAAACGCGTACATGTAAGCAAGCGATAATTCACCACTGCCGGCGAATCGCCAGCTGCCACCAATTGTTGCGTTGTCGTTAATCGTCGCGGGCGCGATGATGTTGATCAGTGCTTCACGTCCCGGGATATTACTGGAGCCGTGGTTCCAGCCAGCACGTAAGGTCATTTCGTCGGTGACACGAAAGCGCGAGCCAATTTTAAACACCGATTGATCGGACCAGCCAAAGCCAATACCGCCGTCCGCACCAAGGCGACGGGCCGGCGCAATGAACCCGGCAAGCTCAGCCGCGGTGGGGCCGGGGTTACTTAGTGCATCGACCGAATCGAACAGAATTCGTTGGAAATCGAACACGAAGGTAAGTCTTTGCGTGGCGTCCCATGACACGCCAATGCTCCAGTGCGGAGGCGCATCCATTTCGCCGTTGTTGGCGAGTAGCCCATTGTATTTTGTCGAGTGTTGGGTCCAGATACGACTCGTATATTGTGCGCCGAGTCGCACGCTCGGATAAACTTCTCCGACCCAACCAAGCCTGAATCCGCCACCGACTGTGTAATCTGTTGAACGACCTGTCACGCTAGACGGATCGCTCGATAAGCGCCGAAAGCTTTCGAGGCCTCGGGTACTGAATCGTTGCAGCGCAAATATCGGAGAAATACCGATCGCGTGGGCGGGGTGCGGCTGCCAAGCTAATGATGGTGCGACAAATAGTTGAGAGAAATCGATGCCGATTTTTCCGTCGCGCGGAAAACCCGGATCCCCCGGCCTACCGCCGGCAATACGCGCGCCCGCTTCGTCATAAAACGCGCGACCGAATGTCGTATTGATCCCGCCGTTGCCATAAACCGTTACGCCAACGGTAAGCTGATCGTTTAGGTGGCGATTCCACCCGAAATTTGGGATCGCAAACAAATCGCGAGCCGAACGATCTTTCACCACCGTGTCGCAAGCGCCGATGTTGCGACAGTCGATGCTTGCGTTGCGCAGCCCCGCTAGTACGCGGATGCCAACGTCGAATCCGTTCTCGAGCAATGCCATGCCAGCGGGGTTCATCGTACCAACCAACCGATCTTGGGGTAACGCGACGCCTGCACCACCGACACCGATCGACTTCGCGCCATAGCCGATCATGAAGTATCCATTCGTGGCGTGGACCGCATCAGAACCTAGAATGATTATAGATATTAATAATAATTTAATATTATTCATGGACTTATAACTTATTTATTATTAAAAACATTAACTATAGCAGATTTCAATTAGATGTCGAAATCGAACCAATGCCACGCGGCGAGTCGCAGCGCCACAACGAGATAGTCGCAACGCACACGCGAACGTAGGCTAGCAATGTTTTCTGGGATTTGGATTAAGATGCAAGCGCGCGTACGCCCACCCGCCCGCTGAAAGGGTTAAAGTCTATGTAGGAACGAACGGGACGCGACTGCGAGTCGCGCAGCCACTATCACCGAATCGTCATTGTCTTAATCCCGCGATGAGGAACGCCGGATTAGAAACAGGAAGACGCCACTAAGGGCGCCGCCCAAGGCAGTGCTAACTAACTACGACGCAAATTCGGGTGTAGGCTCTTGCCTAAGATATGCTCGCTTCCGTGCACGACGTGGCTACCAGATCCAACGATTAAGGGATCGGGACCTTTCACGACATCTGTGTTTTTGTCGGGATACGGTAAGGTCGACAGAAAATGCAGCATGCAATTTAATCGCGCGCGTTTCTTATCGTCTGATTTGATCACCACCCACGGCGCATCCGCCGTGTCGGTATAAAAGAACATCGCTTCCTTCGCCTCGGTATAGTCCTCCCAGCGGTCGAGCGACGCGCGATCGATCGGTGAAAGTTTCCACTGCTTCAGTGGATCGGTTTTTCGAGCCTTGAAACGCCGCGCTTGTTCTTCCCGTGTGATAGAAAACCAAAATTTGAATAAACGAATACCGCTACGCGTTAGCATGCGTTCGAGATCGGGCGTTTGTCGCATGAATTCGAGATACTCGCTGGGCGTGCAAAAATCCATCACTCTCTCAACACCAGCGCGGTTGTACCATGAACGGTCAAACAACACGATCTCGCCGGCCGTCGGCAGGGTTCTAATGTAGCGTTGGAAATACCACTGTCCCCGCTCTTCCTCAGTCGGGATCGCGAGCGCAACGGTTCGCGCGCCACGAGGATTCAAATGTTCAGTGAAACGCTTAATCGTCCCGCCCTTACCCGCCGCATCGCGACCCTCGAACAGGAGAACGACTTTCTCACCTTGGTCTGTGATCCAACGCTGCGCTTTGAGTAATTCTACTTGCAATTCGGCTTTACGTTGTTCGTAGAGTGAGCGCCGGATCTTCTTTTTGTAAGGATATTTTCCCGTCTCAAATGACCGTCTAATGGCAGCCGGATCGTGGCGCAACACTGCGAGCTCATCCGCTGTCGCTTGGGCCTGGTCCGATACGCTTGCTGATTGATCGCTCGCTTTTTTAGACGTGCCTGCGCTTGCATCTGTCAACTCGGGCGCGTTGTCGGTTGTAGGGTTTTGCGATGGCTTATTCATGGCGGTACAGTGGTTCCTTTATCGTATTCTTCGTTCGATCATCGCCGCTGAGGACGAGAGCGTCGGGCGGTTTGTTAGAACTGGGGTTGTCACAATCATCGTGTTGGTTAGACGGCGTGCAATTCCGACAGGCAATGGTAGCAAATTGCGAGGATTGGTTTGTCGACTGAGGTCAAATAAACGACAAGTTAGCGGCTACGGGGACGGCATTCGCGGCGCGATTGCCGTGAATAGAACCATCCGTGGTCGAACCTCTCTTCTAACATCCAGTTCACGCTCTTAATAAGTCGGTCTGCGCTGTATCGACGCGTAAGCCTTCCGGATCGAATTCGGGATCGCCAGTTATTGCGACACCATACACGTCACGCGCCTGATCAAGGCTCACATAACCATTACGCACGTCCGTTAATACGCGATCGATTTCGCGGAGCTTGGGATCTCCCCACCCGCCACCGCCATTGGTAATGTAGCGCGACGCCGCACCGGCACGCGTGTGCCACACGTTCTGTCGTGCAAAATAGAAATATTTGCCATTTGCATCGAGCGCTTTGGTAGCTGGATCCAGCACACCAGCAATCGGCGTCGTATTCGCATACACCGAGTCGTTCACGGGTATCAATCGCCCGCCGTGTTGCACCTCGTCTTCGGGTTCGAATAGCCAACATGCGCCAGCTTTGCCGGTCATTCCCGCGCGCACGCCATTACCCGTACCCTGCTTTAGCCGGATTGGAATACTGTAGTGTTCGCCCGCGGTTTCCCAATACGCGTCTTTTAGTACGCTCGCGCCGCCGCGATTATAGCCGGCGCCGCCGCTATCGACGACATACTCCTTACGCATTAATAACACCGGCGAATCCTGCTCCATCGCCTCGGTCGCCGGATCGAGTCCGTTGATCATATAGGGCACGGTATAGCTGTCACCGTCGTGATATTGATCCGCACCCCACGGGCCATGTTCGCCACCGACAATGCCAATGTTTTGCCACGGCGTACCATCTGTGTTCACACCATGCGCGTTGTGCACGGCGACCGATCCATAGTCGCCGCCGAAGGCAATATCGCCAAGTACTTCGCCAAGTTCGCGTACGATCGCAGTGACCAGCGCTTGCGACAACTCCCAATACAACATAATGGCGCCATCGGGCGGCATCGCCGACATCAACGTGCCGGGCGGTACGACAATGTCTATCGGCCGATAGGCAC
>JAVJHY011505894.1:0-12650 GCA_035593235.1 Phascolosoma agassizii | reverse complement strand
GAAACTATCGGGGCCGAATTCTTCGATGCCGTCGACGATCGATTCCGCAATTTCCGTTAATGCGTCGTCCCAACTAACCCGCTGCCACTTGCCGCTACCGCGCGGGCCTGCGCGTTTCATCGGGTGGGTAACCCGTTCTTCGTTGTATAGATTGGCGTGAAACGAACAGCCTTTTTGACAGCCTAAGGGATTGTAATCAGGGTATTCCGGATTGCTCGCCGGGTTGCGCATCGACTGCTCTTCGCGCCACACGATGCCGTTTTTCACATACACACGGAAAGAACATCCGTTGGGTACGCACGCATTCGTATGCGTACCCCAGGTAACCTTATCCCACTGCCAAATATCGCGATAGATATCCTCTGGCTTGTCATACTTTAGGGTGCTTTCGCCGGCCAGTACGTCGTCCACAAAGCCTGAAGATACGACGCCGCCCAGTTGCGCCAACGATAAGGTTAACGCCGTGCCCGCCCCGGCTTGCAAGAATCGTCGACGCCCTTGATCCACCGCCTCTGCGGCGGCGATGTCTGGTGTTGCTAGACTGTCTTTGGGCATATTGGTAATCCTAATACGATGCCGCTGCATTAATCATGCGGCGCTACTTAAAGACTCGTATCCGCTAATCCGCCAACGAATAATTCAAAATTTTGTGCCGCGATCTCGCTAGCGCTATGCTCGTCGCCCGGCCGATACCAACGGGTGATATTGAGTAGCTGAAAAATCGAACGCCCAGTGGCTTTCACATCAACCCGGCGAAATTCGCCACTCTCCACGCCGCCGCGGATAATGTCGTGCAGCAGTTGCTCATACTTCTTTCTAAACGCTTCGATTTCGTCAATCCGTTCAAGTTCACGGCGCGTAATCCCACCATAGCCGGCAATCGTCGCGTTCACTATCCAATAATTGTCTTCGTAGTATTGCGCGTGGGCGAGCATTAGAGCGCGCAGTTGCTCCGTTTTCGGCTGTTCAGCGCTAACACTGCTGTGCACGTGCTCGAACATGCCCTGCACTGCGGTAAGCGCGATTTCTGTGAAAATTCGCTGTTTCGTTGGGAAGTAGTGATAGAGCGCCGGTCGGGTTAGGTCAAGTTCTGCTGCAATATCCCCAAGCGAACATTGTTCGTATCCGACGATCGCAATGGCTTTCGCGGCCGATAGCAATATCCGCCGCCGTTGGTCTCGTTGTTTCGGCGGCCGGCCGAGCCGCGCGATCGGCGTAACCTGGGGCGGCTTCTCGCTACGCGCACTCATCGACTGCGGCTATTCCTACAGTTGCGGCTCAGGGTTTCGACTATTTGTCCCATATGAGCGAATACTACGCTTTACTTATTTACTTGTCAGTAAGTAATATAGCGCGGAATATTATCCCCTGTTATTCGCCGTCGCCGCCATTCGAGGTCACGAGTATGTCCAGCAAACAAAACGCCACCACCCACACCAATCAGACGCCGCAATTCGACGCCATCATTATTGGCGCCGGGATCTCGGGCATGTTTCAACTACATCGATTACGCGAACTCGGCATGTCGGTTAAGGTTTTCGAAGCGGGCACGAATATCGGCGGCACGTGGTATTGGAACCGTTATCCAGGCGCACGGTTCGATTCCGAAAGTTACAGCTATGGCTATTCGTTTTCACAAGAAGTACTCGATGAGTGGGATTGGAGCGAACACTTTGCCGCACAGCCCGAAGTGCTGCGGTACCTTAATTTTGTTGCCGACAAATTCGATTTTCGCAAAGACATTCAATTCAAGACTCGCGCTAAATCGGCTATCTACGATGAGCAAGCAAATATTTGGGAAGTCCGAACAGAAGATGGTCAACTTGCGCGCGCAACGATACTGATCTCAGCGACTGGCCCGCTGTCTGCACCACAAATGCCGAATATTGACGGCGTTGACGATTTCAAAGGCGAGGCCTATCACACCGGGCGGTGGCCGCACGACGAGGTGTCGTTTGAGGGAAAACGAGTTGGCGTAATTGGCACCGGCGCAACCGCCGTTCAAGTCATTCAAACAATCGCGAGTAAAGTAAAACAACTAAATGTGTTTCAGCGCCATCCAAATTATTGCTCGCCCCTGCGCAATAGCAAAATAGACAAACAAGAAATGGCGAAAATCCGCGCGAAATATCCAGATATTTTCGCACGCTGCGACGAATCTTTCGGTAGCTTCTTACACAAAACTGATCCGCGCGCGGCTGTCGAAATTAGCGATGAGGAACGCCTCGCATTCTATGAAGAGCTTTACCAAACACCAGGGTTCGCTATTTGGTTGGCCAATTTCGACGACACGTTTACCGATCAAAAATCGAACGATTTGATAACAGCGTTCGTCACAGAGAAAATTCGAGCTCGAGTTAACGATCCAGCAATAGCGGAAAAACTAATCCCTAAAGACCACGGCTTTGGATTGCGTCGTGTGCCGATGGAGACGAATTACTACGAAGTCTACAATCGAGACAACGTCGAACTCGTCGATCTGCAAGCGACACCGATCACCCGAATCACCCCGACCGGAATCCAAACTGCCGAGCACGACTACGATCTCGATATGATTATCTACGCGACCGGTTTCAATGCCGTGCTTGGCTCGTTAGAGCGTATTGAGATCCGCGGCACCGGCGGCCAACTGCTTAAAGAGAAATGGACAGAAGGACCGCGTACGTTTTTGGGTATGCAAAGTCACGGTTTTCCAAACTTCTTCACCTTAGTCGGTCCGCACAACGCCGCGACGTTTTGCAATATTCCGCGCTGCATTGAACAAAACGTAGAATGGCTAACGGATGCGATTAAATACATGCGCGAGAACAATTACGAGCATATGGAAGCAACCGTAGAAGCGGAGAATGAATGGACCAAGCATGTTTACGATGCGGCACAAGAGACACTTTTTCCGACAGTCGATTCATGGTTCATGAACGTGAATCGTAATCTACCGGAAAAGAAAAAGACGTTCCTGCTGTACACAGGCGGTGGTCCGGCGTACCGCGAAAAGTGCGACACGGTTGCCGCAAACCAGTATGAAGGATTCAACCTCCGTTAACCCGTCTCGAGTGCCTGTGCGACGAACGACTTCGTTCGTCGCAAGCTCGGCAGTCTTATCGTCGCTCGATACGCACGACTTTCGGTATCGCCGCAGGTAACGAAGAATAGGCAGACCACAGATCGCCGGAGCGCGGATCGACGGCCAAGTGCCGGGTATACCCGGGATTCGTTGGTAACGGTACTTCTAACACGCGTTCGGTTTTTGGATCGAACGCAACCATGCTCGATGCCAGCGCGCCGGTTACCCACACCTGTCCGGAAGTCGGGTCGAATTCCGCATCGTAGGCACCAAGCGCGGACGCCGCGAGTCGATATCTTTTGAAAGTTTGCGTCGTCGGTTCGAACTGCGATAGAAAACCGGTATTCCATTCAGGGATCCAGAGAGTATCGTCATTTCCTATTGCAGGTCGGCGCGGCGCGGCGTTGTCCTGCGGCATGCGCCAAAGCTCAGCCGAACCCGAGTTCGTGTCGTACATGACCACGGTATTTGCCGCCATCTGGGTACTATATAGGCGCCCTTGGCTGTCTATTTGTAGGCCATAAGGTAGCGGTAAACCTTGCGCTTTGCTTAATCCGGCCGACGGGATCTTGATGTGCTTTACGGATTCTGTCTTGGGATCGAATACGCCGATCTTTTCCTGCTCGGCGAAATAATCGTTAAACCAAATCCGTCCGCGTTGATCGAGCGCTAAACTATGCGCATACATGCCGATGTCGTAAGTCTTTACGGCATGCGTCTCAGGGTTTAGGCGCACGAGTTCATGCGTGCCGCCTAAAATAATCCACAGTTGTCCGTTGTTATCGAATGTTAATGCGCGAGCCTGACCCCAACCGTCGGCGCCTTCGGGTCGGACCCGAATCGTTTCGATGCTGCCGGACGACGGATCGAGCGCCCAGATTACGTCGGTAAAAAACGCCGTGATCCATACTTTACCGTGCGGCCCCACAACGAGGTCGTGCGGCAACTCTGTCGCATTGGGTAACGGGTATTCAGTGATACGTACGCGCGCGAGATCTTCAATCGACGTTGGCGTCGGCGGTGTTAACGTCGCGATCGCGGGTTTCGTCAAATTGTCCGTAAGCCATTGCACCACCTTCGCGTCGTCAAAATCCAACGGCAAAATGTTGTACTGATCGATCGCGCGCATGGCGGCGAAGGCTGCGGCCCATTGTGCGCGGTTACGCGGTTCTCCGTCGATGAGTATGCGCCGGCCATCAAGTTCGTGGCACGACGTGCAATTGAGGAGAAACTCACGCTTCATATCGCCATCGGGGAGTAATCCCAGCCACTCCGCGCTTGGAATGCGGTCCATGTAGCTGGGGTCGGCTTGCATTGAGATATCCGCTCGAACCTCGGCAGCGTTGGCAACGTTCTGTGAAACCGGTGCACTTGTTTGGGTCGACCAACTGGCTTGCAGCTCGTGATCACCCGGCCCTGAAAGCGGTAGCGAATAATAGCCGCCTAGATTGGTAAACACGCTCACTTCGATGCCAGAGCTGTGTTGTTTCGCAGTGACGATAGCGCCGGCGACCGGTTTGCCGTTAGCCGTGACGGTACCCGTGAGTCGCTCACCCGCGCCCATAGCGGCACCGCCAAAGGTGAAGCCAAGTGCCAGGCAAATTAACGTTAAGACGCTTTTCAAATAGCCGATTGGTTTTTCCATTTTTGTCGTCGATACGTACTCGTGAATATTGGAGGCAAAGTCTAAATGATTTTAGAGCTGGTTAGCGAACCAACACTGAAGGTTGGCGCCGCGGCGCAGCACGCGTGGTTGTTAAGTTGGTGACGAAGCTACCGATAATTTGTTACTCTTGCGCTCGACCATCCCCGCTACGCGGGGATTTTCCTAAGGGGTGGCCTTACGGCCTGAGACATTAGCGTGTTAATGAACCCTGTGAACCTGATCCGGATAATACCGGCGTAGGGATAGGACGCGAACGAATCGTTCTCTCTGCCTCATCCGGGTCTCTTGCCAGTCAGGAGACGACAGCATGCGTGCTCGTGTTTGCACACTGATCACGGCAATCGTAGCAGCGAGTGCAACCGCGGCCGCGCCACCGATGGAAGAAGTCGTGGTGCGCGCCGGATTTTACGATACTGAGCTCATGCTCAGCGCCGGTAGTATTAGCGCCCTTGACGAAGCGGCAATCGTGGATCGGTCGGCGCGACACCTCGATGAAATCTTAGGCGCTTTGCCAAATGTTGGCTTCACCGCCGGCGGCGCGCGGGCGCGGTTTGTGCAAATTCGAGGGGTCGGCGATCTCGAACAGTTTGTCGATCCTAAGCACTTCCCTTCCATTGGCGTCACCATAGACGGTATCGAAGCCGGGACGACCGCGAGCGGCGCGGTAATGATGGATGTTGAACAAATCGATGTGCTCCGTGGCCCGCAAGGAACCCGCTTTGGCGCCAATGCGCTCGCCGGGATGGTCAACATTCGAACCCAAGATCCCACCGACACCCTCAGCGGATATTTGAATTCCGGATACGCGAATTTCGATACTTGGTATGTAGGCGCCGCACTGAGCGGTCCGTTAACCGAATCTTTAAAAGGCCGGATCGCAATTCGGCAAAATCAATCCGACGGATTCATCGACAACGCATTTTTGAATCAGGAGGACACTAACGAACGCGACGAATTCTCCACTCGTGGCAAGCTTCATTGGTCGTTCGGCGAAGGTCGCGAGGTTCGTTTTACAGCGGCGTATTCCGATATCGACAACGGCTACGACGCTTTCTCGCTGGAAAATTCGCGCAACACCCGATCGGATCGACCTGGCGTCGACTCGCAAGAATCGATCGCACTCGGCCTCGCTTCAGACTGGGTGGTCGCCGATGGGGTAAATCTCGAGACTTTAGTCAGCTGGAATAACGCAGATGAAACCTATGGGTTTGACGAAGATTGGATATTCGCGGGCTTCTGCGACGGCGTCCGTTGCAACCCCGGGGTCGAATTTACCAGCACCGATACCTTGGCACGTGATCGCGACGTTATCGCCGCCGACATCCGGCTGAAATCTGATCCCGGACAATTCAGTTGGGTCGTTGGCTTCTACACCCAACATCGCGACGAAGACTTGGATCGGCAACACTTTGGTTCTTTCGCCAGCCGCTATGAGACGGAACGCTACGCGGGATACGGCCAAATTATCATCGATCTCGCGCCGCAGTGGACGTTAACAGGCGGCCTACGCTACGAATATTTTTCTGACGACTATACCGACACGACCGGATTAGCGACGCGCTCATCGCACGATTATTGGACCGGCGAATTAACTTTAGAGCACTTCTATGCCGAGAACACCTTGTTTTATGCCACGTTGTCGCGCGGCGTAAAGCCGGGCGGCGTGAATACGGACACGAGCTCAAACTTGCCGTTTGTCGATCCCATTTTTCAATCGTTTTTGACGAGCCGGCAACGATTTGACGCCGAAACTTTGTTCAACAAGGAAATCGGCGTAAAAACAACCCTCGTTGATGATCGGCTACGAACGCGCTTGTCTTTGTTTCACATGGATCGTTACAACGCGCAGCTCGAAAGTTTTATTTTCGATCCTTTTACCTCGTTCGTTTTCACCGGCTTTCTCGACGATTCTAGCGACGCTGAAAACTATGGCGCCGAACTGCAACTCAATTTCGCCGCAAATCGCGCTGTCGATTTGTTCGCGAACGTCGGTTTCCTAGAAACGAACGTAGAGCGCTTAAATGTATTCGATCTCGACACGCTATTATTTCGCTCATTCTCAGATCGCGACCAGGCGAAGTCACCGAATTGGACTTACAACCTCGGCGCTAACGTTCGGTTTAACGACCGCCTACGCGGTCATATTGAAATTGAAGGTCGCGATTCGCAGTTTTTCGGTTATTACCATGACGCTAAGATCGACGCATACACCTTGGCCCATGCAAGTCTCGCTTACACCATCGGCGCGGTAACCGTACAAGCATGGGTGCGAAATCTTTTCGCTGCGGACTACGACGTTCATGGACTGTACTTCGCTAACGATCCGCGAGATACGTTTAGCGTTAATCGCGCGTATTTTCAACGTGGCGAACCAAGGGTATTCGGGCTAAATGTGAATTACACATTTTAGTCAATGAGGAGTCTATCGATGAAAGCCACTGCCGAAATTAGCATGTATCCACTGCGCGACGATTTTATTCCCCCGATCGATGGCGTTATAGAAAAATTGAATAGCTTCGACAACGTCGATGTGGATACGTTTGCCACCGCGACCACGTTGATCGGGGAATATTCGGCGGTAATGACTGCGTTGACCGAAACCATCGCTTGGAGTTACGAGACGTTCGGTGTTTCGGTCTTTGCCATGAAAGTGATCCCTGGGTATCAACCCGATGGATAACTGGCTCCAAGCAATCGGCGCCGCGGTACAGGTGATGTCTATGTGGGAGGTCACCGCCGTATTGCTATCGATCGCATACCTCATACTGGCGACGAAAGAGCAAATTGCTTGTTGGTATTGTGCATTGGCAAGTACCGCAATATTTTCTGTTTTGTTCTGGGATGTGAATCTGCTGATGGACTCGGCGCTTAATGTCTACTACATGGCGATGGCGATGTACGGATGGCGGCAATGGCGTTATGGCGGCGCCGACCATGGCGGGATAAGGATTAAGACGCTAACCAAGGGTCAGCACATTGGCTTGCTGATCGGGATCGCGTTGCTTACGTGTATATCTGGCGTTTTGTTGGCCGCGAATACCCAAGCCGCGTGGCCATTCGTGGATTCGTTCACGACCTGGGCAAGCGTTATTACGACGGTGATGGTCGCGCATAAGATACTCGAGAACTGGCTGTATTGGTTGGTGATCGATGCTGCCTCAATTCCGCTATATATGGAACGCGGTCTTCATCTAACTGCGATCTTGTTCGCCGCCTATTTCGTCATCGCGGTGGTCGGCTATGCCGCGTGGCGTCGACAGCTCGCCGCAGAAACTGTTAAGGTCAGCTATGCAGAATCCTGAGCAATTGCTTACGGCTTGGCAGGGCTGGGGCGACGAGTTCACCGCCCGGCCGAGATTAGTGCGCGCCCTACCCGGCGGGCTCACCAACCAGACCTACCTCATCGAAACCGATGACAAACGGTGGGCGCTGCGCGTTAGTTCGGCAATCACAAGTCATTTAGGGATCGATCGCTATCGCGAACGCGAAATCCTAAATGCAGCAGTGGCTGCGAAGCTCGCACCGCGGGTCGCGTATTGCGACCCCGCATCCGGGATCCTGATTACCGAGTTCATCGAAGGCGAATATTTCCGAATCGATAAGAAAAACCCTGACGCGTCTCGCCAGCGTCTACTTGATCTTGTTCATCAAATTCAGCTGCTCGACATAGATGTGCCGGCAATCGACTATCACGCCTATGCAGAACAGTACTGGCAACGATTAGTAGATGCGAAAGATGACATCCCCAGTTCGCTCGTTGAATCGCGCGCGACGCTTGCTAGTCGGATCCCTGCTGCCGACACGTCCTGTCAGCAGTTTCGCATCTGCCACGGGGATCTAATTGAAGACAATATTATCGACCGTGACGGCCAACTGTACGTGATCGACTGGGAATACGCCGCGCGCGGCTGGCTGGCTTTTGACTACGCTGCAACCGCTGTCGAATGGCAAATTCCAGTCCCTATGCTAGTCGAGCAAAGCGGGGTTGGGCGATCCCATATTGAACACGCTGCAAACCTGTACCGATACATCTGCGATCTGTGGAAACGACTGAGTGCGCTAGAACTCGCGCGACCAGCTTAAATCGATCGCGTGTTCGTAAATGGAATTGCGTACCGCGGCGCCAAAAAACTCGCTGGAGCGATCGTGATTCGTTTTTTTAAATGCGTACATGTAAGCGAGCGATAGCTCTCCACTGCCGGCGAATCGCCAGCTGCCGCCAATTGTCGCATTGTCGTTAATGGTTGCGGGCGCGATGATATTGATCAGGGCTTCACGTCCGGGGATATTACTGGAACCGTGGTTCCAGCCGGCACGCAAGGTCATTTGATCGGTAACCCGAAAGCGCGTGCCAATTTTGTACACCGATTGATCGGACCAGCCAAACCCAATACCGCCGTCCGCGCCGAGGCGTCGCGCTGGCGTTATAAAACCGGCGAGCTCTGCGGCCGTGGGGCCGGGGTTACTTAACGCGTCGACCGAATCGAACAAAATTCGTTGGAAATCGAACACTAAGGTAAGTCGCTGCGTAGCATCCCATGACACGCCGATGGTCCAGTGCGGCGGCGCGTCCATTTCACCATTGTTCGCGAGTAGCCCGTTATATTTTGTCGAATGTTGGGTCCAGATACGACTCGTATATTGCGCGCCAAGCCGAACACCCGGGTAAACCTCCCCCACCCAACCGAGCCTGAATCCACCACCGATTGTGTAATCTGTCGAACGACCCGTCACGCTAGACGGATCGCTCGATAAGCGGCGAAAGCTTTCGAGACCGCGGCTACTGAATCGTTGCACGGCAAAAATCGGAGAAACACCAATCGCGTGAGCGGGATGCGGTTTCCACGCAAGCGATGGCGCGACAAACAACTGGGAGAAATCGACGCCGATTTTCCCGTCGCGCGGAAACCCCGGATCGCCGGGTCTGCCACCAACAATCCGCGCGAGCGCTTCGTCGTAGAATGCACGGCCGAATGTCGTGTTGATGCCGCCGTTACCGTAAACCGTCACGCCAACGGTAAGTTGATCGCTTAGATGGCGATTCCATCCAAAATTGGGGATCGTGAATAAATCTCGCGCCGAACGATCTTTTACCACCGTGTCGCATGCGCCAATGTTGCGGCAATCTAGGCTTGCGTTACGCAATCCTGCGAGTACACGGATGCCAACGTCAAAACCATTGTCGAGCAATGCCATGCCCGCCGGATTGACCGCGCCGACTAACCGATCTTGGGCGAACGCAACGCCTGCGCCACCGACCCCAATCGACTTCGCGCCGTAGCCAATCATGAAGTAACCGTTGGTCGCTTGGGCTAGATCCGACCCTAGAATAATTATAGATATTAATAATAATTTAATATTATTCACGAACTTATAACATATTTATTATCAAGAACATTAACTATAGCAGAATTCAATTAAATATCGAAACGCAACGCGGTCCAGCAAGGACTACCGAGCAGCGCTAAAACGAGACAGTTGCGGCGTCCAAGCTTGGGCGGGCAACGCTTTGTGAGTTTGGAATTACGTTGCGGGCACGGCTGCGCGGGGCCGCAATGGGAGCCAGCTCGAGTAGGAATGAATGCGATGCGGGTGCGGCCGTGTCGGTAAGCGCAACCGAGCGACATTGATTAAATCGTTCGCGCTGCACTTCCGTACTGGGTAGGAATCGTTTAAGCGATCACGCCACGTCGATATTAGCTCTCTGCCAGAGGCAGTACCCGTTAACTACGACGTAAGTTCGGGTGCAGGCTCTTACCTAAAATATGTTCACTTGCGTGGACGACGTGGCTACCGGAACCAACGATTAAGGGATCGGGGAGCTTCACAACGTCGGTGTTTTTGTCAGGATACGGTAGGTTCGAGAGAAAATGCAGCATGCAATTTAATCGCGCGCGTTTCTTATCGTCCGATTTGATCACCACCCATGGAGCATCCGCCGTATCAGTATAAAAGAACATCGCTTCCTTCGCTTCGGTATAGTCCTCCCAGCGGTCGAGCGACGCGCGATCGATCGGTGAGAGTTTCCATTGCTTCAGCGGATCGGTTTTTCGCGCCTTGAAGCGCCGCGCCTGCTCTTCGCGTGTGATAGAAAACCAAAATTTAAATAAGCGAATACCGCTACGCGTTAGCATGCGTTCGAGATCCGGCGTTTGTCGCATGAATTCGAGATAATCGCTGGGTGAGCAGAAATCCATCACTCGCTCAACACCGGCGCGGTTGTACCATGAACGATCAAACAAGACGATCTCGCCGGCCGTTGGCAGGGTTCTGATGTAACGCTGGAAATACCACTGCCCGCGCTCTTCCTCGGTCGGAATCGCGAGCGCAACGACGCGCGCGCCACGAGGATTTAAATGCTCGGTGAAACGCTTAATGGTGCCGCCCTTACCCGCCGCGTCGCGGCCCTCGAACAGGAGCACAACTTTCTCGCCTTGCTCTGTGATCCAACGTTGTGCTTTGAGTAACTCGACTTGCAGTTCGGCTTTACGCTGTTCGTAGATAGAACGTCGGATCTTCTTTTTGTAAGGATATTTCCCCGTCTCAAATGACCGTCTAATGGCAGCCGGATCATGGCGTAACTCTGCGAGCTCGTCGGCTGTCGCCTGAGCCTGGTCCGCAACGCTTGCTGACTGGCCGTTCGCTTTTTTAGATGCGGGTGCGCTTGTATCTGCCGAAGTAGACTTGCTGTCGGCTGTTGGGTTTTGCGATGGCTTGCTCATGGCGCTACAGTGGTTCCTTTAATCGTGTTTTATGTTCAATCATCGTCGCTACGTAGAAAAACGCCAAGCCGCTTGTTAGGCCTGGGGATATCACTAGTAAAGTGTTAGTCGACATTCCGTTCCGAGAGGTAATGGTAGCAAATCGCAAGGATTTGTTTGTCGACCGAGGTCAAATTAACGACAAGTTAGCGGCTACGTGGTTGCCATTCGCTACGCTATCGCTACAGACATGGCGATTCCCCCTCAGGTCTCTACTAAAATGCGGCTCACTCTCTTAGTAGAATTGTCTGTGCCGCATCGATGCGTAAGCCTTCCGGATCGAACTCGGGATCGCCGGTAATCGCGACACCATACGCCTCACGTGCCTGCGCGATACTCACATAGCCGTTGCGCACGTCCGCTAACACGCGGTCGACTTCGCGTAGCCTGGGGTTGCCCCATCCGCCACCACCGTTCGTGATGTAACGCGACGCGGCACCGGCACGGGTATGCCACACGTTTTGTCGTGCGAAATAGTAATATTTGCCATTCACGTCGAGCGCCTTGGTGGTGGGATCCAACACGCCCGCTATTGGCGTGGTATTCGCGTATACCGTGTCGTCCACCGGTATTAACCGTCCGTCGCTTTGTGCTTCATCGTCGGGTTCGAACAGCCAACATGCTCCGGCCATGCCGGTCATGCCCGCGCGCACACCGTTACCCGTACCTTGCTTGAGTCGGATCGGGATACTGTAGTGTTCGCCCGCGGTTTCCCAATACGCGTCTTTCAGTACGCTGGCGCCGCCGCGGTTATAACCAGCGCCGCCGCTATCGACGACATACTCCTTGCGCATTAACAGCACTGGTGAATCCTGCTCCATCGCCTCGGTCGCCGGATCCAGTCCATTGATCATGTATGGCACGGTATAGCTGTCACCGTCGTGATACTGATCCGCTCCCCACGGACCATGCTCACCACCGACGATGCCAATATTTTGCCATGGCGTTCCGTCCGCGTTTACGCCGTGCGCGTTGTGCACGGCAACCGAGCCGTAGTCACCACCAAAGGCAATATCACCAAGTACTTCGCCGAGCTCGCGCACGATCGCGGTGACCAACGCTTGCGACAACTCCCAATACAGCATAATGGCGCCATCGGGCGGCATCGCCGACATCAACGTGCCGGGCGGTACGACAATGTCTATCGGCCGATAGGCAC
>JAVJHY011505785.1:0-12653 GCA_035593235.1 Phascolosoma agassizii | reverse complement strand
AGTCTTTTGATTGCAGATCAGGGGCATCAACGTTTGATTGAAGTGAGAGATCAAGACTTAGAAGAGGTACTTTGGGAATTTCAGAACCCTCAATGGTTGATGAGCCCAACCTGGGTGAGCAATACAGCTGAAAACAACGTCTTATACTCAGACTCTGAATTGCATCTCGTGGTTGAGGTGAACCGTAAAAAAGAGGTGGTTTGGTCTTATGGAGAGGCTTTGATTCCAGGGCGGGAAAAAGGGTTTTTAAAGGCCCCTGAGTTTGTTGAACGCCTTTCATCTGGGCACACCTTAATTTCTGATACCGGTAACCACCGGGTGATTGAACTGGATCATTTGGGCGAACTTATTTGGCAGTTTGGGCAATCTGAATGGGCTGAATTTGGCTCTCCTGTGAGAACCCGCCGTGATGAAAACGGGAATACGCTGATTCATTTTGAGGGGCAAAGGCAAGTTGTTTTGGTGTCTCCTTCAACTCAGGTTTTGGCCCATTACAAAATTGGATAAAAAATTAGCTTTATTTTTTGTGCCGATCTTGGTAAAATAAAGGCTTATTGAAAAGAAGAGAAGATTAGGGCTAGCCACATGACATTTTTACTTGATGATTTTACTCACCCTGAAGGGGTATCCCAGTTTGGCACGGAGTGGATTTTGTTTTCTGACAAGGTCATGGGAGGCACTTCTCAAATTGAGGTCAAGACCGAGCTTGAGAATCAGCCAACCCATATGCATTTAACGGGAGAGGTTAAGGCAGATCCTTTGGGTGGCTTTATTCAAGTGGCTTTGCCTTTGGTGCACTCGCGTTATTTATTTGATGCCCAGCATTTTAAAGGGGTCTATATTAAGGTGCGCAGTCCCCATCAGCAAGGGTATTTTGTTCACCTTCGCACCCGTGAGTTGAGCATGCCTTGGCAGCATTATTGTGCCCCTTTGCCTGTCTCAGAAGAATGGCAGGAGATCCAATTGCCTTTTTCAGTATTTTACCCTGTCAGCACAGGGCATGAAATCAACCTGTCCCGCTTAACCCGAATTGCTCTGGTGGCTGGCAAACGAGAGTTTCAGGCGGATTTGTCCGTGGCTGAAATTGGTTTCTATTAAATATCAGTCATATTTGGGAGCGCTGCTCTTCGTTTTTTTTTCTGTTGTCTTTGCACTGCCTGTCACAGCCCAAGACAATATTGATTTATACCTTCAATTTGATCCCTCAATGCCATTTGAGATTCAAAAACGTTTAGAAAAACACCTTTCAGCCTTCACCAAAACGGAGGTTTTACCTGCCTCTGCCAGCTGTCCTAAGTTGCCTTTGTGTCACTCAAAAAATGCTAAAGTCATTGTCTTTGGGGAAACGGGTCTGTCCCATTTGGTTTTTAATGGCCCTCTGCTCTCTGATTCAAAAGAAACTTACGCACTCAAGCTGGCGTCTTTTCCTTTTGGGAAGGTGATTGCGAGTAGGGGGAGTCGTTCTCAAGATATTAAAACCCAGATCAGATCTAATTTATTTGGGGCCTATCAGATTTTAGAATACTTGGGCTACCGTTTTTCTCACCCTTTTGAGCCTTTGATTCCCAAGCAGATCACTTTTCCTGATGTTTTAAATGAAGTTCAGTCTCCCCGTTGGCGTGAGCGGGGGTTTGTGCACCACACCATGCACCCCCTAGAAATGACCCATGTGCTTAATGGTTGGGGGCTCAAAGGCCCACAAGACAAGGCGGGCTGGCAGGCCCAATTGATTTACTGGGAAATGTATTTGGAGTGGTTGGTGGCCCAGCGTCAGAATAAAATTGAATGGGTGCTTTTAGAAGACAAGTCCCATCCTCAATTTTCACGCAGCCCTGAACGCCAAGCCCGCATTAAGGTCTTGGTTAAAATGGCACACAAATGGCGCATTAAAGTCGGAATTGATGCCCCTTTGGCTTTGGCTCAACAAAATGCGTGGCGCCTTTTGACCCGCAGGGGAACTGCCGCTCAAGAAAAAGCTGAGATTTTCAAAAATTTGGATTGGTTGGCTCAAACTAAGATCGATTTTTTTTCGACTGAAATGGGGTTTAGTGAGTTTACCAAACCGACTGATCATGAGATGCTCAATTGGCTCAATTGGGTGGGCGACTATCTGGATCAGCGGTATAAAATGCCTTTTTATACCAAGGTACATATTTCAAGTGCCCAGTGGGCAGCCCATTATAAGGATCCCCAAACAGGTAAACCTTTGAATTTTAATTATTTGCCCTATTATGCCCATAAAACGGTGGGGGTCATGCCCCATACAGTTCAGATCTATAGCTTGGATGATCCAGCGCATACTTATGGACAAACTTCTTTTAAAGACATGTTGCGTTATCTGAAGCTTGAAATGGGCCGCCGCCGGGTGCTCTGGTTTCCTGAGAGTGCCTATTGGGTCAATTACGATATTCACTTGCCTTTGTTCTTGCCTGTTTATGCGCAAAGGCGCTGGCATGACTTGTCTTTGATTCAAAAGGCAGAGCAAGAAAAAGGCCATAAGATAGAGGGGCAAATTGTATTCTCAAGTGGTTTTGAGTGGGGCTATTGGTTTAATGACTGGGTCAGTGCCCAAGGCAGTTGGGCAGACTCAAAAGGAGGGGCTTTCCCCGATCTAAGTCAGGTTTTAAAACGCTATTTTAAACCCTTTGGCAGATCACAAAATGGCTTAACAGAGTTATTGACTCAAGTGATGGCGGGTCAGCACCATTGGCTGGTTTGGGGAGGCCAAATCCATTTTGAAGACACCCTGAAGCTCAATGGTATGGCCTATTTGTCAGGTCAAGAGACATGGTCTGAGATGGGACGTTTATTGCGTCAGACGGGTGTTTTGAAAGGCTTTCAAACCCAGGCTGATAAGGTGTATTACCAAGACGTGAGACAGTCGCAAGTTTCCGCTGATTTTGTCCAAAAAAAAGTGTTGCCCTTGCTTGATGGTATGGCCCATGACTTTTCTAAATGGGTGTCGGGCTGTCAGGCTTTGTCCCCGAAAACAAACCTGAACTACAGGGGTGTTGTGAATGAAATCTGTGACGGCTTAGAAATTAACCTATTAAGAACCCAACAGGTCAAGGCTTTGTATCAGGTGGTGTTAAACCGCCGCTATGGCCAAATGAAGTCAGCAGTCCGGTGGCTGAATATCTCAGCTCAAATCATGGACAAGGCCCGTGTTATTGTGACCCGCCGTGAAGCCCAATACCGCAGTTCTCTGGCAATTCTTAACCAGCAGGGCCAAAACCCCACTGCTTATGGCTACGGTTACTTGGCTCCGGCCCATCACCTCTATTATTGGCAGCGGGATCATCTTCAAGTGGCGACCCCAAATTACCATCCCTGCCTCATGAATATTATGGATCCTTTTGAGATTGCTTTGTCTCAACCCAATCAAGATTTGTGGGTGGGAGCCATTCGCTTTTTAGCGGGTCTTGTACCGGAGCTCAAACCCTGTGTTCATTTGAAAAAAAAGCTATTCACTGACACAGACTGATACCAGTCCCTGTTGTTTATTGTCAGCTACAAAGGCCACACCATCGACCACTTGAATGCCGTGGGCCCCGTCATCAAATTCTTTGGGCGCTTTGATATTTAAGGGTTTATCCCCCACTAAGCGGGGGGCACTTGGGTTGGATATATCCAAAATATAGAGGCCTTCAGGGGCGGCACCATAGAGTCGGTCTCCCACAATGTCGGAATCATAGGCTGCAAATTTTTCACTGAAGGTGTTGAGTGCCTTGGGAGACTGGGGCTGAGAAATATCATAGCTGATCCAGCCTGCGCCCCAGTTAGATAAATAAAGGGTGTTCTCCCTGATTGTTAAACCTAAAGCCCAGCCTTCATGGCCTGGGGTGCCCGGGTGGTCGATATGGGTAACTTCCCCAATCCCTTCACTGAGATCAAAGACACGCAAGCTGCCTTGGGCTTGGCCGTAATAGGCGATACTGCCTTTGAGAGCCACTGAGGAGCCCGATGTGTTTTGGCCTTTGATATCGGCTTTGCCTAAAAGTTGAGGTTCTTTTGGATTTGATATATCAAAATGAGCTATCATACCATTGCTGCCTGTGCCTCCGGTGGCAACCAGGTTTTTGCCATCAAGGGCCACGCCATTGACGCTGAGTGAGTCCACCTTTGCAATGCCCAGGGCTTGGGGGGTACTCGGGTCTGAAATATCATAGAGATAGACCCCTGCCTTTCTGAATGCCACAGCAAGAATATTGCCTGAAACAGCCCCATCCCAAGCCTCTCCACCACTGGGTACATCGATTTTTTTGAGGGCCTTCAATGCTTTGGGATCACTCACATCGAAAACAAAGATGCCTTTTGACTTGGCAAAGACATAGGCGTGTTTGTTTGATACCACTAAATCTTCAGCAAAATCAACATCTTGAAAGCCTAAAATCTCGCCAAAGTTGCATTGCCCCGTATTCGAGTTGGGTTTTGTACTGGATATGGGTTGGGTGGGGGTTGTATTCGACGTTGGGGGTGGCGTTGATTGGCCGCTGCTGTTATTGCTCTCGCCCGTGGCTAAGTTCACATTTTGGCTGATACTTTGGCCACTGTTACAGGCTGTCAGACTGAGAGTGAGCAGGGTGCTGAGTCCCAAGTATTTTAGGTTTTGCATTGAATAAACTCCTTTGATTTGGGTGGTTTTGTATGCAATTATACCTGTTTTATACAGCTTTTGTAGATAAAAAAAAAGAGCTTGAAAGCTCTCATATGTGGTGTAAATAATACGTTTTATTTAATTGCCAAAGCGATTAGGGTTAACCCCACCGTAAAGATAACACTCACTTCCACCATTTCTGCCTCCCCCTTGGTATTTGCCCCTATTTATATATTAACAAATGTAAAGTTATATTGCAATATGTAAACATCTATTTTTTTCAATGCTTGTTGACGTCGAAAATAATTTTGAGCAAAATGCGTGCTGATAGGTTTGTCTTATGGTGTTTGGTGGTTAAATTGGGTGCTTATGAAAAAACTCTCATATAAATACAGTTCCGTTTAAGCTGGGCCTAGTGTGTCTTTTTTTCATGGGTTTTAAGCAGGCTTAAAACTTCAGCGTGACGCCCCTGAGTAGCTGCCTTGATGGGATTATATATGCCTGTACCCACATGAATATCAGCCCCTTTGTTCAGGAGGTATTCGACCACTTGATAGTGTCCTTGGCGTGCTGCGATATAAAGGGCTGTGCCAGCATAAGAGCGGGCAGTTTGATTGATATAGGCCCCATGCTGAATCAAGAGGGTGACCAGCTTTAAATTTCCACGGTTGGCTGCCACGTAGAGGGGGGTGTTCTTATGTTTTTTTATGTGGTTTGAACTGGCCCCTTGTTGAAGTAAATATTGAACGACTTCAAGATCTCCGCCAGCAATGGCCATATTTAACAGAGAAAGGGAGTTCCCCAAAACAGCATTGGCCCCTTGAGGTGTTTGATTCAGCTTTTGTTGAACTTGGGGCAATCGACCTAAAGCGGCATCTGTAAAGATATCTGTTTGAGCCCCGTGCTTGATCAAGAGTTCTGCGATGGCTTTGTTTTGTTCGTAGACAGCCTGATGCAAGGGGGTTTGGCTGTATTTGTTGAGTGCGTTGATATTTGCTCCGGCTTGGATCAGAAGTGTGCTAAGTTCTGGTTTTTTTGTGCGTTTGGCGGCCACATGCAGGGGACTGGATAAATAGGTATCAGCTTGATTGACATCAGCTCCTGCTGTAATCAATTGCTGAGCCACTTTTACTTTACGGTAAGTCACAGCATAGTGAAGGGGGCTCTTTTGATAGTGATCCAAATGGTTTATATCAGCCCCTTTTGCGATGAGGAGATGTGTCAGCTCTGTGTTGCGACTGGTTGTGAGACTTAGGCTGTTTCTGCCTTGGGCATTTGTGGCATGAATATCTGCTCCCGCTTGAATAAGGCGGGTGGCTATGGCTGTGTTGTTTGTGGTGATTGCCATATGGAGTAGGGTGTGGCAGCCTGGCAGGTCCATATTGGGTGAGCTGCCTTTTTTTAGTTCCTGATCGATTCCTTCTATATCTCGCAAGGCGACTTCGACACTGAGGTCTCGCTTTGCGCCCAAGGCAATGAGTTTGCGTATGCTATTGGAAGAGGGATAGTTTTTCATGGCATAGTGAATGGGACGCCAGCCTTTGCTGTCTTTGGCATTGATATTCCCCCCATTATCAATCAGGCCAGCGACCTGATTGATTTTAAAGTCGCGTACGGCTTTGTGAATTTCAGTGACACTTTCAGGAGTGGCGTCACATTTTGTGAGGGTCTGGGGGCGAGATAGGTATCTTATAACCTGTTTGGGAACCTTGGCTTGAGTGGTTTCGGGAGATGTGGTGGGGTGTGCTTGTTTTGATGGGTTTAAGAAAAATATTCCCCCCCCGATCAATGCCAAGCCCATGACAGACCCTATCACATAGTTTTGAGGACGTCTCATGTGCTTTCTTTTTTTATACTTGCCTGACTTTAATGCCAAGAGATCTTTTGTCAAAGCTTGGGTATTGTCATATCGGGTTTTCCAATCGGGTTCTAAAAGACGCTCTAAAATATGGTTTAGGCCCTTTGATATGGTTAGCTTTTCCTGGAACTTGATTTTTAGTCCCTCTTTTTCAAACTGGGTGGGGTCTTGATGGGAGAGTAAAAACAAAAGGGTGCAGCCCAAAGCATAGAGATCAGTTTGGGCATAAGCCCGCCCATCAAATTGTTCGGGGGCCATATATCCAAAGGTGCCGATCACAGTTGAACCACGCTCTTGGGAGGATTTGACACTTTCTTTTACAGCCCCAAAATCAATGAGAAAAACCTTTTCATTGGCATTCATAATCAGGTTATTTGGTTTGATATCACGGTGAATCACAGGGGGTTGTAAAGTGTGAAGGTAGGTTAAAATATCACAGATTTCAAGTGCGACTTCAATGACTTTAGTTTCACTAAAGCGCCGCCCGGAATCAATCCATTGACGCAGGTTTTTGCCTGGAATATAGTCCTGCACAATATAGAGTTCTTGTCCTTGGTCTGCATCTTGGCAAAAGATCTCTGTGCAATAGGGAATGCCAGGGTGGTCTAATTGTTGTAGGATCTTGGCTTCTCTCTCAAAAAGCTCAAGCTCTTTCCAATTGTTTAAATCACGGGTGGCCAATTTTTTTAAAACACAGAGGGTTTGATTTGATTTTAAAAGGGCGAGATAGGCCTCTCCAAAGCCCCCTTGTCCCAATTTCTGCTTGATGTGATACTTGCTCTCAAGTGGAAACTGTTCCATTTTGTCCTCTTTTCTTTGTTTGGCCCATTGGATTTATTTTATCAAACCGTTCATGGTTTAAACTCTAACTCTATTGGGGTGAGAGTCTTAACGAAGAACGCTCTTTGTATTCACCGTGAGGCATTCCCCATGAGTAACGGTATGATATATCTCCATTGGGCCAAAGGTCGATGGCAATTTCTTCCCTGAAAGAGTCAGTGTCTTCAGGGGCATTGTGACAAAAATAGAGGGTTTTCTGAGCCCCATTTAAAGCTGTGGTTTTCTTAAACTCGTGTTGGAATACAGAAGGGGCATTGCTATTGAGCGTCCAGAGCGAAACCCCACCTTCTTGGTTGGGGGCAATCAGGGTGCTTTCTTCATGAAACACTGTGCCGTCGCCACCTGTGGCTTTGAATTTGATTTCAATGCCTTTGTCACCAATGACAGGCCATAGGCTCAGTTTCCCAGTGAAGTTTTCTTTGTCATGGTTAATGCCTTGCCCTAAGTACTGGCCTGTGTATGAGAGCAAATCTGAGATGCCGTTTGTCATGGGAGAGCGTGTCCTTTTTTAATCGCTTTGAATGTGGAGCGGACTGTGATTTTCATTATACTATGGCATTTTGGGGAACAGCTTGCTCAACTCACTCTCAACTTAGTTTGGGTTTAAATCAGATTTCTTTTGGGAATATGGCTATAGGAGATCTTTCTTTATGCCCCAACTTCGCTGTATTTTATTTACCTTTTTGGGCTTTTTTATTCATACGATGGTCAATCACAAGTTTGTGGGACACGCGCTTTATGTCGTGTTCTTTATTATGACCATAGTTATTAATCGCCTTGGTTTTGAGCATAATATGTTCCGTTTTGCTTCTGGAAATTTAGGTACATTTTCCGATATGAATGGATTTGGACATTATTTTCAGCCGTTTAATGGGTATAGCACCTATTGGTTTGGACTAGGATTTGTCCTCTTTAGTTTAGTACTGTTTTTCGCTGTCAGAGGGTCAGAATCTGCTATGAATATGCGTTGGAAATTGGGTAAATTACGTTTGAATCGATCGCTAATTACTTTTGGATTAGGATCTCTATTACTTTTTGGTTTATTAAAGCTTCGTAAAGCTCATCACCGTATTGAGAAATATTAGTCAAGTTTCTATCCTTTTAATATCGTATTTACAAAGTAATATTTATAACTTAATACAAATATTTTTAAGCTCAGTGTAGAACTCTAGTGAATGAACGCCACCTTCACGACCGATACCTGATCGCTTCATTCCACCAAAAGGTGTTCGAAGATCACGCAAGAACCAGCTGTTCACCCAAACCAAACCAACATCTAGTTTTGAAGAAACTCGATGTGCTCTTGAGCTGCCTTCTGTCCAAACCGACGCGCCCAATCCATACTCAGTATCATTGGCTAACTCGATGACTTCTTCTTCTGTATCAAAAGGTCGAATATGGCAGCATGGTCCAAAGATCTCTTCTGTTGCAACAACTGCATCATCAGCTAAGCCTGTCCAAATAGTCGGCTCGATCCATGCGCCGTCATTAAGATCTTCTCCCATCTCAGGGACACCACCACCGGTAATGACAGTCGCGCCTTCTTCAACTGCTTTTTTATAATAAGATAAAACTTTGTCTCTATGACCAACACTGATCAACGGGCCCATTGAAGCATCTTTATCTTCAGGACGACCAAGTTTCATAGCTTCAACACCTTCTTTTAAACGGTTGACGAACTCATCAAAAATAGGTCTTTCAACAAAAACTCGCTCAGTACCCAAACACACCTGACCACAGTTGATAAACGATGATCGTAATGTACCTTCGATCGCTTTATCCATATCACAATCAGCAAAAACGATGCCTGGATTCTTACCTCCCATTTCCATAGATACAGGTCTTGAGCCTTGCGCAGCAGCTTTCATTATGATCTCACCAGTGACTGTTTCACCTGTGAAAGTAATTGCATCGACATCTTTATGCTCAGTTAAAAATGCGCCAGCAGAATTTGCACCATGACCATGAACAACATTATATACACCAGCAGGAACGCCAGCTTCATTCATAACCTCACCTAATAGTGCAGTTGTCAGAGGCGTTTCTTCTGATGGTTTTACAACAACGGTATTTCCGCACGCTAATGCTGGTCCGACTTTCCAAGTCATTAACAAGAGAGGCAAGTTCCATGGGCTGACAACTGCGATAACTCCTTGTGGAACGCGCGTTGAGTAATTTAGTGCGCCAGTACCATCAGGCGTCGACATTTCAAAAGCTTCCGTTGGAACATTTTTGATCGTGTCAGCAAACACTCGAAAATTTGCAGCACCACGAGGAATATCAATGTGACTAGCCAAAGAGTGTGGTTTACCTGTATCAAGACACTCGGCTTCAAGAAACTCATCAAAACGAGCTTCAATACCATCAGCTATTTTATAAAGAATAGCGACACGTTGTTCGAGCGTCATATCGGCCCATTCACCTTTGAGTGCTTTCTTTGCCGACGAAACCGCAAGATCAACTTCAGTTTTTCCACCTTCATGAACTTGCCCGATAACGCTGCCATCAGCTGGATTTATATCGTCAAAAAGCACACCACTTTCAGAACCGATATACTCACCATTAATAAAATGTTTAATTTCTTTCATTTTTTATAAATTCTCTTAATAAATTATTGAATCAAGTCCTGCTTGCGCACAGGCTTCGTCTTGTTCTTCTGATGCACCAGAAACTCCAATGCCTCCTACACATACACCATCAACCACAATCGGTAGACCGCCACCGAAGGCAACAAACCGATCTCGGCTTAAAATACTCTCTCTTAATATGGACTCTTTGGGTAAGATCTCATGCCATAGAGAAGTCGCCACACCGAAACTAGCAGATGTAAATGCTTTATCTATTGCAATATCTATCGATAGATATGGACCATCATTTGATCGTAAAAATGCGACAAGGTTCCCACCTTTATCTACCACACCCACGGCAACTAAAACATTGATTTTATGGGCATGATCTAGTGCTTTTGAAGCTGCTTTTAATGCATACTCCACATCAATATTTTGCTGTTCGAAACTTATCTTCATATTCTTTTCTTCATGGCAAAACTATTACATTGATATGTAATGTAGTTAAATAGGCTAAAAATATGTCGTTGTTGATTAATATCGATATTATATTTAATATCGATATTAATCAACAACCATTTCATTTCTCTCAGCTAATACGTTAGGATTGCGAGCCAGATATGACAACAAACAAAACAAAAACTTTATTCGAGTCTGTATATAACCGTGTTCGTGCTGACATCATTCACGGCAGGCTTGCCCCTGACTCAAAGTTACGTATAGAAGAATTACGTGAAAAATATGAGATCAGTGCGAGCCCATTAAGAGAAGCTCTGAACCGACTCGCTGGAGAGGGATTTGTTACCGTCGTTGGTCAACGTGGCTTTAACGTTGCGCCCGTTTCAATAGAAGATCTCCATGATATCACCCGAATGCGCATTCATCTTGAGTGCGAAGCTTTATCTGAAAGTATCGAAAAAGGTGATGACCAATGGGAAGCGAATATCTTAGCTACATGTCACCGCTTGGCGAAAGCAGCTGATCTTCGAGAGACAGAGTTTCCTGAGTGGGAGAAAAGAAATAATGAATTCCATGAAGCACTGATTGCTGCATGTACTTCACCATGGTTACTAAGATTTCGACATACACTATATGAACAACACAAACGTTATCGAGTTATTTCTGTTATAGCACATGATAATAATCGTGATGTTAATCAAGAGCATGAAGATATTAAGAATGCGGCCCTCGAAAGGAATATACCGCTTGCCTGCGAAATGGCTCGCTTACACATTCAAAGAACAGAAGACTCAAAAGAAGTTAACTTATTAGTTCACGGCTAGCTACTTTTATTAAGTAGACTGCTTTTTTTGTATTAACTCATGCTAACCGTGAATGATCGCATCGCTCCTTAGAATGTACATACATACTAAGATCCATGAGGTTATCATTTGTAAGTTCATAATAACCTTTCATTGCCATGTCACCATGGGCATTAGGAAAATCTTCATTATCAAGACAACTAAAATCTTAGATAATTGTTCCATCCGCATTTTTAGATCAGCAAACCAACCTAGTTATTTATATAAACCAACTAATTGATAACTTTTACGCAAACCTATTTTGTTCTTCACATTTTCATGAGAATTATGAACGACTCAACTTCCTCGATAAACCTCAAACCATGATAGAGACATAGAACAACTTTTACATTGAGGCGCTTGCCGATATCAAAGAACAGGAGAGATATGCCTTATCAACCAAGAATTAGAATTAGGCCTTCTTTCACTTGCTGTACCTGTGTTTAATAAAGAAGGAAAACCTGCTGCGGCAATTAAAATTGCTAGTTCATCATGAATAAATTCGCCAGAAAAGCGATAAAAGAGTTTTTACCAGAGTTATTGAACGCTGCGGATAACCTTCAACAACGAATCAGATAACTCTGGAAATTTATATTTAATAATTAAATGTTTATTTTATTCGGCAGCTTTCTTTGCAGCAGCATGTGCACGAGCCTTTACTTCATCTTTACGAAGTTCACTTGCAGGTACACCACCAATCGCCCAATCTTCCGGATGAACTTGACGGCAACTACCCCGCACCATCTCTTTGTTTACCTCAAGAATATCAACAATTAAATCAGTAAAACCTTGAAGCAATTTATGACGTTGCTCAATCGGACGACCTGCTAAGACAATAAAGTCGAAGTAAGGTGCAAAAAACTCATTCGAACTGACAAGATCACCTGCCACTAGAAACTCGTTAGATTTGTGCGTTGTAATAAAAGCACGAACACGTTCCATAGGAGACTCCAAAACTTCGCTGTAAAGATTAGCTGCTGCTAACAACAGTTCTTTGTTTTGTTCTGTCGTCGTTTTTCCTTCAATTAAATGAAAATTTACTACAGGCATAATGATGTTCCTCTCTAATTATTTATTCGACGAAACACATAACTCAAGGCAAGCCTTTTCTTCTACCAGAATCTAGCATAAGCGTTGATCAGCTTTCACAAGCGCTGGAGCTTGCCAGTGATGAAGATACAACAAAAGAAGAGCAGAAAATCTTACAAGGTATAGTGTCTTTTGGGAATACTGATACGAAGCAAGTCATGAGACCAAGGATTGATATTTTTGCTCTAAACACGAATCAAAAATATGATGAAATTCTTCCAGAAATCATTAAACATGGTTATTCGCGTATCCCAGTTTATGAAGATAATGTTGATACTGTTATTGGTATTTTATATGTTAAAGACTTATTGCCACATATAGATAAAAAGCAATTTGATTGGACGTCACTTTTAAGAGCTCCATTTTTTGTGCCTGAAATTAAAAAACTCGACGATTTAATG
>JAVJHY011505675.1:0-12654 GCA_035593235.1 Phascolosoma agassizii | reverse complement strand
ACGCTGTTTGAGTTGCAAAAAACCGTCGAAGCGATCCTCGGTCCACACCTCCATAAGCAAAACTTCCGGCGCTTGGTCGAAAGTGCCGGCCTCGTCGAGCCGACCCTTCGATTGCCGGAGCAGGGCGTTGCGTTGCTTCAGGATCCGTTCCAGGTCACGCAACAGCGCGTCGAGCTTCGGGTCGAGCGCCACCAACACGTCGTCCAAGAAGTCTCGGCGGATGGCCGGCCCCTCCTTGATCAACGCCAGATCGTCGGGGGCGAACACCGTGATCCGCAGGGCGCCCAACAGATCGCGGCTGCGCTGCAGGCGCTGCCGATTGACCTGCGCCCGCGTCCGACGTCGGCCAACCTCCAGCTCGATCAGCACCTCACGGTCGTCGCGGATCCCCTCGGCCCGGACCACGGCGGCTTCGGCCCCCCTTCGCTGTTCGCCAAGATTGGCGGTGATCTCGACGACAGCCACTCGTGGCAAGCGGGACTATCCTGGGTGCGCGCGAACCCGAAAGACCGGGAAACCGCAGACGCCTTTGACAACCTTTACCGCTTCGACGGCTCGAGCGATCTGCTGATTGCCGACTTCGTCTGGAAGTGGGCTCCGGACGGCAACTACCGAGATCGCAACCTCACCCTACAAGCCGAGTACATCCACCGTTGGGAAGACGGCAGATTGGCTTTCGTCTCCGGAGAGGACACGCTCTCGAGCGGTTATCGAGGCGAACAGGATGCGGTCTACGCCCAGGCGGTCTACCAGTTCATGCCGCGCTGGCGCGCGGGCCTCCGCTATGACCATGTGTGGAGCGACAATCGGGTCTCGTTTCCCGGGCTGCTCGACGACGACGCCTCACAGCGAGTCTCGGCGATGGTCGACTTCAGCCACTCCGAGTTCAGTCGGCTCCGTCTCCAGTGGAATCACGACTTCGGGGGGATCCGCGGAGACGATGCCGTGTTTCTCCAGTACATCATGAGCATCGGCTCCCATGGCGCGCACGCGTTCTAATCCGATGACGAACACAAGACGAAGCTTGAAGAAGTCGAATGGCGTGTGGGCGGGGTGGGCGCTCTGGTGGGTGGTCACCTTCGTACCTAGTTCTGCTTTCGCAGAGATTCGTGTGCTCGCGTGCGAGCCGATCTGGGCGGCGCTGGCGGTTGAGATCGGCGGAGAGCGGGTCACGGTGACGAGCGCGACGACGGCCAAGCAGGATCCTCACTACATCCAGGCTCGCCCGAGCTTGATCGCAAAGGCTAGGCGGGCGGATCTCTTGGTTTGCAGCGGGGCGGATCTCGAAATCGGTTGGCTGCCCGTCCTGTTGCGGCAGGCCGGCAACGCCAAGATCCAGCCGGGACAGCCCGGCAATGTCGAGGCGGCCAAACTGGTGCCGATGCTCGATGTGCCCAGCCAGATCGATCGCTCGCTGGGCGACATTCACCCGGCCGGCAACCCCCATACCGGCTTGGATCCGCGCAACATCGCGAGGATTGCCGTCGAGCTCAAGACGCGACTTCAAGCGATGGATCCCGAGGGTGCGACGACCTATCAGTTTCGCTGGGCGGACTTCGAGAAGCGCTGGAGCGCCGCAGTCGTGAACTGGGAAGAACGGGCGGCGCCTCTGCGCGGTATGGAGATCATCACCCACCACCTGTCCTGGGCCTACCTGGTCGATTGGCTAGGTCTCGTCGACGTCGCCCAACTCGAAGCGAAGCCGGGCATCCCTCCGAGCGCGAGCCATCTCTCTGGACTGCTCGGCCGGTTGAAGCCCCATCGGCCCCGCGCCATCGTTCGCCTCTCCTACGAGCCCGAGCGTCCGTCCTTGTGGCTCGCTGAGCGCATGCAGATCCCAGCCCTGGTGCTGCCCCATGCGCCGGGCAGCACCGAAGCGGCCCACGATCTGTTCTCCGTTTTCGACGAAATCGTCCGGCTCTTGCTGGAGGCGCAGCAGCGTTGAACCTCGAGGCACTCGATCTTTCGATCCTGGGTCCGGCGTTCCTCGCCGGCGTGCTGGTTCTTGCCACCCACGTTCCGTTGGGACGAGAGGTCCTCGCCCGCGGGATCATCTTCATCGACCTGGCCATCGCGCAGATCTCGGGGCTCGGTGTCATCGCCGCAGACCAGTTACACCTGGAGCTCGGGGGCTTCGGCGCCCAGGTCGGTGCAGGCAGCGCGGCGTTGTTCGGAGCTCTTCTGCTGACTTGGATCGAAAAGCTCTATCCGGACATCCTCGAAGCCCTGATCGGCGTGCTCTTTGCGCTCGCCGCCACCGGCGGGATCCTGCTGCTGTCGAATGATCCGCATGGCGGAGAGCATCTGCAAGAGCTGCTCGTCGGCCAGATCCTGTGGGTGACGCCAAGCTCGCTCATTCCCATCGGCTTCGTTTACGCCGGGGTGTTGGCACTCTGGTTTGGCCGCGTTCAGACGCTCGGTCGCGTCGGCTTCTACCTCCTCTTTGCGGTGACGGTGACCGCCTCGGTCCAGTTGGTGGGGGTGTACCTTGTCTTTGCGTCGCTCATCGTCCCCGCCGTCGCAACGCGGGGCATGGGTACGGGCAGTGGGCTGGCGCTCGCCTATGGCGTGGGGCTCGCCGGCTACCTGTCGGGGCTCGTCCTCTCGGCGATCTTCGATCTGCCGACCGGAGCCATCATCGTTTGGTCCCTAGCCGCCTGGGCCGTGCTGGTCATGGCGTGGCGGCGGCTCGCCTAACCCGGCTACCCAGTCTGCCGGCGAAGCAAAGCCTGGGCTGGCGCTTCAGTCACGCGGGTCCAGGCGGTAGACGAAACGATCGGGGTCGAAGCCTTCGAGTTCTCCCGGCTGGCCCACCAACACCGCCTTCCGCGGATAGATCTTGTCCCCGAAGCGCACGCGAACCCGGGGATCCGCACGAATGTACTCGAGCCAGCTGCGCCCTTCTGCCGCGTCGATGTAGAGCTCTCCCTCGCGCACGAAGTAGCTCAGTTCCACCGAGTAGGGATCCTCCAGTCGGGTCTCCAGATCGACGAAGCTGTCGGATACGAAGGACCAGTCTTCGACTTGCTCGTTGCTGACCTCTCCAGAGAGCGCGCCGCCGGGCAATGCGAGCAGCGGGCCGCCGCATGCGACGCCGCTCAAGCTGCAGCAGAACCATAGGGTGATCAGGGGCCTTCGGCTGATCGGTGCGCCCGGCAGGTCGCGGAGATCGGTCTTGAGAAGGCGTGACTTTGACAATTCGTTCCTCCAAGGGACGCGGCCCGGCAGCATAGGCCACCCGGGAACCAAGGAGTCACGGGTGTATGACCGCGATGACCTCTTCCATGACCCGCTTGACCCGTTCGCGAAAGGCAAGGCGATCCTTCGAATCGACGTCGGCGAAGAGAAGCGTCAGATCCTCGAAGGCGACCCACCCCAACTGCATGGCAGCCGTGACCGCAAAGCCGGCGCGGGCGTCCGAACCCGCGCCCCCGGCTTCCGCCCTCTCTTCCATGTGCTGGAGTACAAGCCGCGGCACGGAAATCCCTTCGTCGATCTCGATACGGGCGAGATCCAGATCTCCCTCCATGACCACTTTTGAAATCGCCCGCCAGTAGAGAACGTCCTCGCCCAGGGAAAGGACCGGCGGGAGATCTGCAGAGCCGGACAATTCCCTGGCGTGTTCGTAGTGCCCTCGGGCCAGATGCAGCATGGCCGCTTCTAACAGAGGCCGCTTGCCCCCGAAGTAGTGATGTACTTGCCCGTGATTGACGCCGGCGCGGTCCGCCACATCGCGCACAGAGATTCCGCGCGGCCCCACTTCGCCCAGCATCTCCGCGGCGGCCTCGATCAACGCGGACTTGACGGCTTCGCTGCCACGAGCCTTAGGCAGAGACTTCGGCGCCCCGCTCACGCGCCCTCTGCTTCCGGCCCTTCGAGGAGACACTTTCCCCAGTCTTCGACCTGCTGATTCGACGCCACGTAGTGTTGCCCGGAGCCGATCAAGTCGCGCAAGGCACGCTGAATAGGGCTCGAGAGGTGCAGCGAACTCGCACCCGCGTACGGGAAGAGCTGGATGGCGGCTTGAACCGCCATCTCGGTGGCATAGGAAAGAGCCCCCTCCGTGCGAATTCGGTCCGCCTCGGGAATCGGGCCATCGTGGTTCTGAGCGAGCTCCATCAAACCTTCCAGCTCGCGGACCATCAGGGCACGGGCCCCGCGGAGGGCGAGGTCCGAGCGCCCGAGCTGCATCTGGAAGGCTCCGCGGTCTCCGACGGTGATCGCGTCGAGCAGCCGGCGCTTCGTTCGCGCCATCTTCGCAATCTCATCGACCAGGCGACGACCGACGCCTAACGAGAAGCCGAAGTTCTCGCCCGCGACGAAGGCCTTGTACCCGATGCCGTACTGCTTCCCCCCTCGAACCTGCACGAAGGGATTCAGGCTCAACGCTGCCGGGACGAAGTGATCCTCGAGACTGACATCGACACTCCCCGTCCCCATCAAAGCGCCGACATGCCAGTCATCATGAAGAGTGAGTTCACGGGTGGGGACGATCAACCCCAGAGGACCGGGCGGATCCTCACAGAGGGTCATCAGCAAGGTGTAGTCCGAGGGTGCGACGCCGCTGGCGTAGGACCACTTGCCGGTAGCCTGGAAGCCGCCGGGGACCGGCTTGCTGCGACCGGTGGGCGCGGAGACCGCCGCCACGATCGGACTGTCGTTGGCGAAAAGGATCTTCAGCCCGTCCTCGGACAGGGATGCCCCGAGCAGACCGGCGGCGCCAGCATGATTGAACGAGATCCAGCCTGCGGTGGGGTTCAGGTAAGCAAGCCGAGCAAAGAAATCGACCTGCTCGGCGGGTGTCAGCTCATAGCCGCCGAGCTCCTCCGGCACCTTCGCCATCGGCACTCGAGCGCTGCGCAGGGCTTCGGCCAGAGCCGTCGGGGGAGTGCGCAGTTCTTCAGCCTCTCGGGCCGTGGCCTCGAGGACAGGTGCGATGCCCTCGACCGCATCGAACAGTTCCCGGATCCGATTGTTTCTTTCTGAAGGGTCGGCGGGGGCCATCAAGGCTCCTTCTTTGTCGTAGGAGTTTTCGTAGAGCGGGGGAAAAAAGGAACTCGACAAAAACTAGACACTTGACTAAGTTCTCGCAACCGAGTTTCTCGACCCTTGACCTACTGGAGGCAACCCATGGCTCTGCATCGACTACTTGGAATCGACGTTGGCGTGCCGGATCCGAGCACCCTCGAAAGCTTCTATCAGGAGATCGGCTTTCAGGGCGGCGATCGCAGCTGGGGACCCGAAGGGCTCACCGACCAAATCAAGATCCAAGAGGCCCCTTACCGGCAGCTCCGCGAAATGCGGCTGGCCTGTGAGAGCGAGGCGGACCTGGACACCATCGCAAAGAACCTGGATGGCCTGGGGATCGCTTCTGTGCGCCAGGGCGGGAAGCTCCAGGTCACGGACCCGGTGAACAAGTGGGATGTCATCGTCGAGCCCGCCCCGGTCAGCGACATCCAGACTCAGCCGGTGCGGGATGTGAATCGTCCGGGGGACCGAGCTCGAATCGGGACCCGGGCGGAAGTGATCACCGACGCGAAACCCCGGCCTCCCCGCCGGCTAGGGCACGTCGTCGTCGGAACCAACGACATTCTCGCGAGCCACAAGCTCTACACCGAGGGCCTGGGCTTTCGGATCTCGGACATTGTCGGCGGTCTGGCCTTCTTCATGCGCTGCTCGCCGGACCATCACAACTTCCTGCTCACCCCCGCTCCGGTCCCGTACCTGAATCACTATGCCCTCGAGCATGACGACATGGACGCCTTGATGCGCGCCGCCACGGTCTACCAGCGCGCCCACGAAGGCACCCATATCGCGGGCCCCGGCCGCCACATGATCGGCGGCAACGTCTTCTGGTACATGCGCGACCCGAGTGGGACCTTCTTCGAGTTCTTCGCCGACATGGATCGCATCGTGGACGACGAGGCGTGGCAGATTCGCGAGGACTGGCCGATGGAGGACGCCTGGTCGGTATGGGGCGAGAAGGACCAGCCGGAGGTCTTCTTCAAGCCCGATGACATCGAAGCCGTCATCGAAGGATGGAACAAAGCCCACGGTTGAGGGCGACCAGGCCCCGCCAGGACGGGTTCCCTCAGCCTCCGAACCGCTGCTGGCGGCCGGGAAGCACCGTCGAGACGCCTGAGCGAGAAAACTGCGATTTCTTCCACGGGGATGTGAACTAGTTCATCGTCACAGTTCGCAACGGATCCGATCTTGGTGTCATGCCCGGAAGAGACACCCGACCGACGCGACGAGACCGCACCCGCCCCAGGCCCCTCGAGGGCCACATCACCACAAAGGGCCGCTTCGTGGCGCTGCTTCTGACGGGCGCAACCGGCATGATTGGAGGAGAGCTGCTCCTCCGTCTCCTCGAAAGGGACCGGCGCAGGATCATTTGTCTGATCCGGGCCCGAAACAGCTCCGACGCCGCGGCCCGCGGAGAGCTCACGCTCCAGAGGGTCCTAGGCCGTGAGCCCCACCCCGCCGAGCGCGACCGAGTCCAATGGATCTGTGCAGACCTCCAGCAACGTCGACTCGGCCTGCGGAAGAAGACCTGGTCTGCCCTCGCCCAGCAGGTCACGGAGATTTACCACTGCGCTGCTGTGACGAATCCCGACCTGCCGCTGACGCACGCACACCGCACCAATGTCGATGGCGTCGCACACCTTTTGGAGCTGGCCGAGAGTGCGGGCTCGACGTTCCGCCGAATGCACCACATGAGCACGGCCTTCGTCGCGGGGCGAACAAGAGGCAGGGTCCAGGCGGGTTATCTCCCCCCGGATCGCGAGGCCCACTTCCGGAACAGCTTCGAGCGCACCAAGGCCCGTGCCGAACGGTTGATCCAATCCCAGAGCCAGGTGCCTGTCACGATCTATCGACCCTCGTTCGTCGCGGGAGCCACGCAGACCGGCCGAACCACCCACTGGAACGAAGCGATCTATAGCCCGATGCGACGGCTGTTTGAGGGCGAGAACGGACACGCCCCCAAGAAGGCACGCGGGAGGATCGACACGGTGGGCGTCGACTTCGTTGTGGACGGGCTCCTCACCCTGGCCCGGCGGCCAGCCACCCACGGAACCACTTACCACCTGACGGCCGGCCCCAAGGCCTTCAGCCTGGGACAGTTCGTGGCAACCTGCGAGCAACGCGCACGGTTCAGCCGCTCGTCGATCCCGCCCGTGGCCGGCGCGTCGCGAGCGCCGTCGCCAAGAGTCAGTTTCGCTTGGATAGCAGGCGCTTCGCGCCATCTGCTCCGCATCGGTAATCGGCGCCCGTTTTCCGTGAGCCGACGATCGCTAGGCCGGCTCGCCCTCTACGCCTCGACCCGGACCGAGTTCGAATGCGGCCTCGAACACCGTTGGCTCGAAGCCCGCGGCGTCGTCGTTCCGCGTCCGGAGCAGTATCTCCGAAAGATCATCGACTTCGCGATCAAGCGAGACTTCGGGCGGATTCCGGAACAGCGGACATCCGGACCGAGACTGCGGCTGGTCGAGCCCGAAGCCTTGAGTCCTACTGGCTAGAGGACCAAAGCGGCTGGCCAGCCCTTCCTCCCGGGAACCTCGCGAGGCTGGATTTCGCCTGTTCCTTCTATCGCATTCGGCGTCGGCACCGACTGCAATCTGGCCAGAGAGGGCCGAAGCCCGACCGAGCCGTAGAACTAACGGCCTGCGGTGCGGAGCCTCGGCACGAAGAAGAACTCGCCGGGCTCGGCGTCACCGTGCTTCATCTCGCGATACTCGGGAACTTGGTCGTAAGGAAGCATCGACTTGGCGCGATAGGAGACCCGGGCTGCGACGGCCTGGTGGAGCTGACTCCCCCAGAGGACTTCGTTGTTCGCGCGGAGCACCGAGAGCAGCGACTCTGCGAAGATCGAATGTTTGCCTCCGCCTCCGTCGGGGATCGGAACCAGGCCGCCGGCGGTCAGCGCCATGCGAACCCGACGCTTGGCCATCGTCGACATCCAGTGGAGGCGTTCCTTGGAGGTATGTCCGCCCTCCACGGAGATCGCGACGTTCCGCGTGATGACGCCGGAGTAGCAGGAATCCGCCACGATCAGGACATGCTTTGCGTTCATTGCACCGACTTGGCGGGTCATCTCGTCCGTAGCCAGCCACAGTGCCGGATTGTCGGGCTCCGCATCGACAGGCAGCCAGTAGCCACTCTGGGAGGCTTCATCCAAGTGGCCGTGGCCTGCGTAGTAAATGAGCAGATTGTCGTTCGAGGTCATCTGCTTGCGGAGCTGGCTCAGCGCGGTCATCAGCTGGTAGCGATCCGCATCTTTCAGCGTCGTGACCTCGAAGCCGTAGCGATTCTCGAGGACCTCGCTGATCTCTTCGGCATCCGCATGCGGCGTCGCCAAGTCGGGCATGTGCGCATAGTTCTGGTTGCCGATCACGAGTGCGTAGTAGTTGCCGAAATCGACGCCGGTGCCCCTGGGCGGCGGAGGGGCATCGACGGCGGCGAGCTTGCGGCGTACCACGAAGGTGCGTTTCGACTGCTTGCCCTGTCGATCGACGGCGACGAGGGTGACCCGGGTTCCTTCGTCAGACACCGGAATCGAGGGGCGAAAGACGAGGTTGTCATCGATATCGACGGATTTTCCGTTCAGAGTGAGCTTCTCGAGTCCAGCCGGTGCGACCACCTGACCGACGATGATGCGCTCCGGCTCATCGGCCACGACCGAGTCTTCTCCCCGGGACGCGATCGGCGGGAGCTGGGGATCGATCACATGGATGGTGGGTCCCGCGATGTCGAGCTTGACCTGACTTTCGGCCTCCTCGAGATCCCGCTGCCGATCCAATAGCGCCTTCTCGAGACCAGAGATCTGGGATTCCAGAGCCTCCGACTTCTCCGTGAGGCCGGCCAGACGGAGATCTTCCTTGCCAATGAGCTCGCCGCGGGAGGCCAGCTGGGACTCTAGATCGGCCAGGGTCTGGGTCTGGGTTTCGAGCTGGGCTTCCTGGGTCTTCGACTTCCCTACCAGGGTCGCGTACTCGGCGCGCCCCTCGGCGAGCTCGTTGCGCTGTTTCGCCAGGCCGGCGCGTTCCGCTTCCAGGTCACTGCGCTGTTTCTCAAGGTCGCCCCGCGACGCCTTCAACTCTGCACGATCGGAATCGGTTTGCTTAGACTGGGCGAAGCGCTGCTCGGCTTCCCGCTCTCGCTGGGTCAGCCTCTTGAGTAGCGCGCTCGTGTTCTGATCTCGCTCGGCGAGTCGCTCCTCCTGGGTGGTGAGATCCGCGGCTCTTTCATCTAGCGAGGTTCGTTCCTTGCCCAACGCCTCCTCGTGCTGAGCGATCGTCCTTCGATCCGACTCCAGGCGAGCCCGGTCTTTCTCCAGAGACTGGCGATCGCTGGCGATCCGGCCACGCTCCTCGTCGAGTTGCTCCCCCTTGATAGCCGCTGCCGACTGGGAGGCATCCTCCCGCTGGGCTTCGAGAGAAACCAGGTCACCCTCGAGGCGCCTGACATCCAGGCGCAGGCGATCGGCCTCGTGCTTGCTCTCGGAGAGCTGGCTCTCGAGGTTCACCATGTCGGTGCCCGGCGAAGGGGTCATCACGACACGGCCCTCGAGTTCATCGATTCCGTAAGAGTCCAGGTACAAGCCCAGAGCCCGTTCGGGATTGCGCGCGACGCCCAACCCTCGCTCGTGAAGCCCAGCCAACGACCTCTTCGCCTGACGGTGGCCCTGCCCTGCGGCGCGTCCGTACCAGGTTGCGGCCTGGGCGTAGTCCGGAGTCATGCCGAGACCCTGCTCGTAGATCTCGCCCACGTAGTACTGGGCCGTGGGATCGCCGGCTTCGGCACGTCCCTGCCAGAAGCTCAAACGTTCCGAGTAGCCCGAGGGATCGAAGGCGACGTACTCTCCACCACGAATCTCACAATCGAGCTGACTGGTATTGACGACGCGCGGGGGCGCGACAAAAATGGCTCTCTTTCCGAGCTTGCGGGTCGCGCCGCGCAGCAGGCAATCGACAATCATCAGACGGTCCACATCCGAAGACGTGCGTGCCACTGCGGAGCTCGTCGGGACTGTGGGCGGAGCAGAAGCCACGGCCGGTGCGGGTGCGCGCTCGGTCTGGCCGGGCGATTGGGCGGGGATGGAGACGATCGAACGGGTGGTAACCGGTTCGGTGGCACAGGCGAAAACCGCGAACGCCAGGAAGACGCCGAGAAGGCTGCGAGCAAATTGTCGGACTTGGGGCATGGTCATCACACTGGCCTGGGTGGGAGGATTGGGGTGCACAACGACCCCGGCACAACGGGCCGAGATGCATGCGAGGGAGCTGGGCTTCTCAGGTCGAACTCTTCGCGGCGATCCGTTCCTTCATAGGGTATTTCTTTCTCCGCCTGCCTTGGCGGATCTGGAAGAGAGTCGTTCCAAGCTCTCCGCCGGATCACCCAGCAGCCGGTTGCATGTATATTTGAGCGGGGACGGATCACCCCCGCGGGCGATTCGTACCCGGCCGCCGGACCCGACGCCGCAAGACCTGTGGGTGCTGGATCTCATGGCAGTGGACCCCCGCCCCGGGCTCTTTCTCGGGCGCCCATGTTATCACGCGGTCGAGAGCTGTGAGCCCGAGCACTGGACCCTTGGACGCTATTCGCCTGCCATCGTACGCAGCTTGGTGGCAACTCTGCGGCAATTCGTCCCAGCGGGACGCCCGCTCGTGCTGATCGGGCACAGCGGCGGCGGCGCACTGGCCATGCTTATGGCACCCCATCTGGAGGAGGTCGAGGCGGTCGTCACGGTCGCCGGCAATCTGGATGTCGGCGGATTCACATCCCATCACGGCTTTCTGGAATTCGAGGGATCCCTCGACCCCGCGCTGGCGGCGCCGCTGCGCCCCGAGATCTGGCAGCTCCACCTGTTGGGCGGTCGAGACCGAACGGTCCCGCTGGCGCTGTCCCGGAAGGCCGTGGTTCGGCAGCCTGGAGCGGAACTCCGCATCCTGGCGGATGTCGGTCACAGCGAGGGGTGGACCGAACTCTGGCCCCGGATCCTCGAGGTGATCAACGACGGGCTTCAGTTGCGGGACAAGGCCGACCCGGTCGATTAGGCCAGCGCAGACCGTTCGTGCCTCGACCGCCTGCCCCGAGTTCCGGCACGATCCTGAAGGGTCGGGCCTGGACTCAGAGTTCACGCAGACGTGCAGACGCAGCAAAGGCACCGTCTGCACGTCGAGAGAATCTCCGGTCGGCTGCCTAGAAGTCGATCCGCCCACCGATCGTCACGGCGTATTGATCCACGAACTTGTCGCCAAGCCGCGAATCAAAGTCGACGAAGGCCGTGACCGCGTTCGTCATCACCATTGTGATGCCCGCACCGACGTTCGCCACATCACGGTCGGGGCTACTGGCCCGCAGGGAAAGCCGTGTGCGGTTGGGATCCGCCCGGAACCGCGAGTTGATGGTGCGGGAGTCGTTCTCGTACTCGTGCTCCCATTCGGCCCGAATGTACGGCGTCAGGATCCCGCTCGCGGTGGAGATGTCGTAACTCACGGTCATTCCGAGGTTGGTGGCGAGGGACGTGATCGACTGGCCGTCGTACTTCAAGTTGAAGCCTTGGGCGCCGCTCTCGCTGGCGCCGTCGGTATCGACACCAATGTAGTTCACCGTCAGGTAGGGATTGATGCCGACCTCACCGGCATCGATGTTCGCACCGGCGCCGACGCTGAGGCCCCACTGGTGTCCGTCGGGGTTGCTCCGGGCCGTACGATTCACCGTCGGATACACGATCGAACGCTCGAGCCCGATGTCGAGGTAGTTGTAGGTCGCGATGGCATCGACGTAGAAGATATCCTGCTGGTACGTGCCATAGGCCGAGACGCCGTAGCTGTTCCGATCGAGCTCGCCGGCGCCGCCATCGAAGTCGTTGTCGACCCGGGAATAGCTCACGGCCAGGCCTGCCACGAGCGGTTCGCTCAAGCGGTAGTCGACACCGACAATCGCGCCCCAGGCGTCGAAGTCGAAGCCGGTCTCTTCACTACGGCCGTCGAAGTCGCCCCAGGAATACAGGCCGTTGCCCCAGAGGCCCCACTTTCCGAGCAGATCCTGATCGCCAGCGGAGGATCGCTCGCGGAGGGCCCGCTCGATGTCCGTACCCCGCACGCTGTTCCCGTACTCGTCCCGCAGGTCGAGGCCTGCGAATTGGATCGCCTGGTCGCCGCCCTGCCGGAGCGCGAACAGCCGCGTGCTGATCGCTGCCAGATTCTGGATCGTGGTCTGGGTCGACGTCGTCCCGGCAGCCGCTGCCTGGGCATTGGTGAGGTCCTCCAGAGCCTGGTTGACCTCGGACTCGGAAATGCTGATGCGGCCCTCGAAGATCAGTTCTCCACAGCGCAAGAACAGGTCATCGGTGTCGGGTCCACCAGCAGCGAGGCCACCTATTCCGGCGATCCCACCACAGGTACTCACGACGAAGGCGCCGCCCTTGCTCTGGAGACCACTTTGCCCCGACAGGGAGTCAAGATCGCGGCGGGCAGGCGGCGCTGCAGCAGGGGTTGAATCGGGGGTCGGATCGGCGTTTGTTTCGGTACTTTCAGACATAACAAATTCGCTCTTCGCAGCACGCTTAGATAACACGCGAGATAGCTGCTAAGGAATGCGAATTCTTAACTTTTTCCCGAGATCATCAACTAGATGAAGACTCTTCAA
>JAVJHY011505565.1:0-12654 GCA_035593235.1 Phascolosoma agassizii | reverse complement strand
GAATCGGTTCGACACCCCGAGTACGGCGACGTCATACAAGGGGAGAGTCCGTCTGGTGTAGACAGCCTGTTCCGCTTCTACCTGTTCCTTAGAAAAAGTCACGAGAGAAACTGGCCGCGCTTGGCTGTAGCTCGAAGTGAAGGCTGGTAATTTGGCCCAAGTGTTCACGGCGGAACGAAGTCGGAACGCAGGTAGACATGTGATCTCCTCCTGTTTCTATTCTTCCTTTTGATGCCAAACGATTAGGGCCACTATTTCATGTCGGACGATAGGTTTTTGTGGCGCTTCAGATTGCTGGTGCCCAGTGTATCGTGGAAGAACAGGGGCCTCAAGTAGCCGTAACTGTGTTGCTCGAGAATGGGAGCGAAACTCGAACCTGGGTAAAGGAGAAAAGACTTATGACAACCGACATGCATCAACTCATCCGCAAGATGGAACTCGCCCCGCACCCGGAGGGAGGATTCTACCGGGAGACCTATCGATCAGAACTCCGCATCCTCCATCCAGGCATTCCACCGGGACAGGATCGAAACCGCACTGCAGGTACCTGCATTTACTTCCTGCTTCCTGGTGACGACTTCTCCGCCATCCATCGTGTGAAATGGACCGATGAGACGTGGCACGCCTATGCAGGTAGCCCCTTGGAACTGCATTTGATCCACCAGGATGGTCGCTACGAACGTCGAGTCCTGACCACGGAGTTGTCGTTGGGAGAACCCACAACGGTTGTCAAGGCAGGCTGCTGGCAAGCAGCCAGAGTGGCGCCCGGCGGCGAATGGGCATTCGCCGGCTGCACCCTGGCTCCGGGCTTCGAGTTCGCCGATTTCGAAATGCCCGGACGCGAACATCTTGTGTCACTGTACCCCAAGCATGAATCCATCATCAACCAGCTGACCAAACACTGAATAGGATACACAAGGATGGAGCGGAACTCGAAAACTCCCATAGCACGATGACGATGGGGCGGGGGCCACAGGACACTAACCATAACGGTACACAGCATGGGTGGGCTTGTGGTCCGATCTTTTCTTGTGAAGTTCGGTCACATGTTCCCTTTTATCACCACGTTTGTCTCAATTTCAACTCCGTGGTGAGGCGAGGAGCTTGCGAAGAGCGGCGTCAGATACTCGCCAGTTGTGATTCCCGCATGGAGAGACTTGCAGCCGGAAAGTGAATTCATTCAATCGATGTTCCAAGAAAAAATGCCGTCCACAGTCGAGCATTTCCTCCTCTTTGGACACAAGGGCAATCGCAATCCACTACGACCAAACAATGACAAGACAGTCACGTTGGCCAGCCAACTTGATGAGCGCTCTCAAAGGGAAGCAAGCATGACCTATGGCTTCAACGAGGACCATGTGAGCATTCTCTTCAGCGAACAGGTACTCTCTCAAGTTAACGCCATACTTATTAACGCCCACGCGAAGGCAAAGAATGGGGTCAAGGTGCCTGGCAACAAGTTGTGCGTCGAGTTCTCATTTGATAGTCTGAAAGAGCTGCCGACGCCCCGAACGGCTCCTGTTCTTCGTCCTGTCGACAACAGACGGTCTGAAATCTGGTATGATCTGGGTCATGAAGTTAATACGGGGCACGAACACGGTCCATTTCCTCCCGGAGAGTACGAAGTAAGCCTGGTCGCAACTGCATTTGTACCTGAGCCGGTGAGCCTTCCGATATGCCATCGCATGGAGCTTTACGTCCGTACATCCACACCAGCGACACCGATGTGTCGTCCTCCATCGTCCTGGCGAAAGAGGGAACCTCCCTCCCCGTCGTGGAGATCGTCAAAGAACTGTATGAAATCGAAGCCGAAAAAAGGAGGAATATTCAGGGGCCAGCACGATCAGTCCTCGGCAGAATCTCAGCAAGGAACCTGGTAAAACGTGCCCATGATTTCTGGTCTGCATCCTTTCGGTACCGGTCTGAACCAAAAACTGTGAATGCGTGGGGCGCCCCGCCGTATGTGATCATTTCATGAGCAACACCCGCTTTCTCCATCTGCTTGGCAAGTGCAGAGAAATCGTCCATGGTGATGTTTGCATCTGCAGTCCCATGCAAGATCAACAGAGTGCCCGTCGTCTGCGAGTAATCCTGTCCCTCCGGGGTGTTCAACCCACCGTGGAACGTGACGAACCCTTTTAAGTCAGCTCCGGATCGGGCAAGTTCGAGGACCGCGGCACCTCCGAAACAATAGCCCATGGCGACAGTTTTGTGCCTGTCTGCGCCACGAGATTCTGCCGCCTCCAGAGCACCCAGCAACAGGGACCGCATCTGCTTTCGATCCGTATAGAGCTCCCCCGTGTGTTGCCGCTTGTCCCTCACCTCAGTCGGACGTATACCGGCACCAAATAGATCTGCTGCAAACACATCATACCCCAGGTCCGCCAGCATACCGGCCCGTTTGATCTCGTACTCGGTCAGCCCGTCCCAGTCGTGGACCAGCAGGATCAGTGGGGAATCCAAAGATGGACTGACGAAGTATCCTTCATACGTTGCGCCATCCACTTCATAGTGAACTGTCTCCCCACCAGCACGTACCTGCGTGCCAAGGGCCAGTGCCGCACAATATGTCATCAAGGTTCGCATTTTATTTCTCCTATGTTTCTGAATCGGACCAGAGTAGTCGGTTCATTACGTATTCGGAAGTCGGAAGTCGGAAGTCGGAAGTCGGAAGTCGGAAGTCGAAAGTCGGAAGTCGGAAGACAGAGGACAGAGGACAGAGGTCGGAGGGCAGAGGACAGAAGTCGGAAGTCAGGTGTCGGAGAGCAGAAGACGGAATTCAGAAAGCGGAGGGAGGAAGGGGGACTTGCGAGACAAAGGCTGATCTCACGGTTACCAGATTGTAAACGCCCAAACTACGCCGACCCGCGTGGCCAAGTTCTGGGGCAATTGGGCTGTGAGATAGGTGGGAAGCCGTCTCCTCCGAGAAAGATCCGGTTCCTCTTTAAGGGTCCACAAGAGCGTACAAAAGCGTGACCCATCACATCAGACTTCGGACCTTTGCCCACCGACTTCTGCCCACCGACCTCCGACCTCTGATTTCCGTCCTCTGTCCTCCGTCTTCCGACCTCGAGTGGAGTACGTTCACACCCTCTGAAAAACGGGACTGTCTCCTGCTCTTGGTCGACATGGTTGGCGAATCGAGAATTTTTCGGATAGTATGGAACTCTTTACATTGGGGGTTTGAAGGGAACTGGGTAGATGCGTTCGGTGACAAACCATGATAAGGGATCTCTCGCCGGTTTATGCTGAGTACAAGTTCATGCTCCATGAATGCAACAGTTATGCGACAGATACGCGGCTGAAGCGAGGGACAGTCGAGGATCAAGAAGTATGGGAAGTTTCTTAGATCAGTTTAAGACTGCGATTGTGACAAACGATGTGGCTGCTGCTGCATCGGCGTTGCTGCAGCGTGACGTGTGCGACGAGCTGAACAACGGGATGTTTGCCTATGGTCGTCCTCCTCTGCTTGAAGCAAGCAGTCCGGAGATGGTAGACATGCTGCTCAAAGCTGGTGCTGATATCGGCAAGATTAGCGAGTTCTGGGCGCTTGGATTCTGGGTCGACGAGGTACCTCCTGAGGTGAGCGAGCATCTCGTGGCCAGGGGCGCTGTCCTAACCGTACATGCTGCCGCAGCTCTTGGTCTGACTCCACATGTACGTGATTTTCTAGATGCCAATCCTGCTCTGATCGACGGGCCAGGAGGCGATGGTGCCACGCCATTGCACTTTGCTCGTACGGTCGAAGTGGCCGCTCTGTTGGTCGACCGAGGCGCGGATCTCGACGCACTCGATGAAGACCACCGGTCAACGCCAGCGCAGTGGCGGATTAAATCGTCGCCAGAGGTAGCTCGTTTTCTGCTGAGCAAGGGGGCAAAATCAGATGTGTTCCTGGCCGCGGGATTGGGCGATCTAGGGCTGACGCGAGAGGTCTTGGTCTCGGATTCTGATTGTGTCACCTATCGGATCGGTAACAACAATGGGCCGTATCCAGGTATTGGTTTCGAAGGAACGGGTGGCACGATCCTCCAGTGGCTGCTCGGCTTCAATCTCGCCCCACAGGAGGTGGCATGGAAGTGTGGGCATCACGACGTGTATGAACTTCTCATGTTGACAACTCCGCCGAAATCCAAGTTGCAAATCGCTTGCATGCTGAAAGATCGAGAACTGGCGACGTCGCTTCTAGCGTCGCATCCAAATCTGATCGCTGAGTTTGATGAGGGGGACCTGACGTTGTTGGCCAAGGCATGTTGGGAAACCAACAATGATACGCAGGCGATCCGCCTGATGCTCGACTGCGGCTTCCCCCTTGGGATACCGGAGCACAATCACGGATATTCACCACTGCACAATGCGGCCTGGTGCGGCAATGCGGATGTTGTCCGCCTGTTGCTCGAGCATGGGCATCCCACGGATGTCGTGGATCCCAAGCATAATGATGCGACGGCGGTTGGGTACGCGATCTACAGTGCTACCGAGGCACGATGTTATCCGGATGTCGACTACGGCGGGGTTGTCGATTCGTTGATCAAGGCGGGACTCGACGAATGTCTGTCCCTCTACCCGGTTGGGCACGCAGCTATCGATGCGGTGCTGCAGAGGTACGTGGAAGAGAATGAAGAAGGACGAAGATAAAAAGAAGAAGCAAACGATGAATCGATTTGGAATTTTATTGGCAGTGGTGTTGACGGTCTTCGCATCCTTTGGGTGCATGGCTGTTAAGAAAATGAAGGTCGGCATGGCCAAAAACCCATACCGGGACGACCCAGAATCCGTCGTCCGTGGCGAAACTATTTATCAGACCCACTGTGCGCGTTGTCACGGAGCAGAAGGACGTGGAGATGGCCCCGGCGCAGTTGGACTTCTATTCAGACCCTTGGACCTGACCATCTATGCTTCTGAAGAATCAGCCAACACTGCGGCCATGAACATCAGCTACGGAAAAAATGAAATGCCACCCTATGTAGATATTCTGACAACTCGGGAAATCTGGGATGTCAGCAACTATGTCATCTCACTGGGTCCGTCAACGCCGTCCCAGAATTAACGTAGTCGCCGACTGAGAGCGTCAACGCCCATTGCCGACAGAAACCCGTCTGAAGCCCTCAAGACCGATAAGGGCGCAGAGAAAAAGACCGACGGTGGACGAGGCCTCGGGTACAGCGTGAAGTCTAAGGTCGAAGTCGAAGTCTGCCCTACTATCAAGAACAAAGAAAGGATCTGGCCCGGATATTCCTGTTTCTGCAGTTACATCGAGACTGTAAGTGCCAGGGTCAAGAATACCAGACTGAAGAAAGTCACCTGACGTATGCCAATCGACGATTTCCTGGACGGATTCTTGAGAAAAGGACATAGATACGAAGCCGCTCGCGCCAGCATCATTCAAGGTTGCTTCCAGTTCATAGCGGTGAGGCTCAAGCAAGTCAAAGGTGACAGATAAATCACTTGATGCAGATGCTCTGTAGGTTATCGAGCCTCCGAATATGGCACGTGAAAAACCAGAAAGTCCATTCTGGGCGCCTCCCGCTGCTGTGATATGAGATGGGGTTATTTCTGAATGTTGAGATAGATCTGCAGACAATGTTACGGGTGAGCGTTCGTCAACACCATCCGGATCAAACACTAACACTTCAACGCTTTCAGAAAGGTTCTGATTGAACACAGCGAAAGGGGTGGATGGCTCAGCAAAAGCAGACAAACGTTCGTCTTTCAGCGTCCCACTGGCGCCAATCCCTCGATCCTCGGATAGTAGGATAGCAGCAGCTTCAGCGTCATGGACCGTTGCTCCTCGAAAGAAAACCGTGGTGAACACAGCAACGATCAACCATTCTATTTTATAGCTCTTCATGGTCTCCTCCTTCGTGAGATCTGTACGGATGAAGTTGATTCAACGAATCTTCTACGCAAGCAGTCTGTAGCAAAGTAATACCACGTAGGCAAACTTTTCCGGTTACCGAAGAATTGGCCTGAGTGGTAGTACATGTCTTGTGAGTCCTCGTGCCATACAGGTGGGACTCTACCTATAACAAAGACCCAGCCTTCAACCGGAGGCGTGATGAAAACATGGGTCCAGACCACCTGACATAGGTAGTACGTCGCCTCGCAATACTTCAGTCGAGCTTGACATAAACGTCCGTAACCAGTTGTGAAGGGTCATCGTTCCAGTCGCGATATATCTCCCAACTGAACCCACCGATATGAAGAGCCTGTTCCTTGCACCATTCACGTAACTTGGAGTGTGCAACAGGTAGACCCGCGTATGTTCCCACATGCATCGTATGAGCAGCCTGGCATGTAGCCACCTCAACACATTTCACCAAGTTGGACTCCGGACAGGGGTTCAGTATGGGAAAGCCAACTTGCACCAGTACACCTTGTGGGTCTTCGCGATACAAAGCGTAATTTTGTCCTGTCTGTTTGGCGCCGACCTCGCGTGCCCAAGAATACACCACGTCAAACATGCCTGTGATTCGGATAGAAACATCCGCGAGCTCCATAATTTCTCCCGTCAGAGCAAGCGTTACAGGTTCAATCTCCACGACGTCAAATTCGTAACTCAACGTGACTCCTCTAATTGGATGTTTCAGGTGTACAAATCATGAAAGGCTTACCGTCATCACGCCTGCCTGTAGAAGTGCATGACGGCTCCGGAAGAGCAAGTGTCTGTTTTGATGAGTTTCAAATCGGTCGGAACGGAACCTTGATCAAATAGCCGTTTCCCACACCCAACGACGATGGGAAAGATCCATAGCCGGAACTCATCGATGAGTCTCTTGGCGAGAAGTGTCTGAATGAGCTGCCAACTGCCATGAACTTGTAGGAGTCGGCCCTCTTGTTGCTTGAGTCGAGAGACCTCCGTCGCAATATCCCCGGTCACGCACTCAGAGTTTCTCCACTCAAGTGAATCCAAGGTGGAGGTTACGACGTACTTGGTGGCATTGTTCAATTTGCTGGCCACAGGGTTATCGTTCCCTGCGTTCGCAAAATGCGCTGCAAACGTTTCATAGGTGTTTCGTCCAAGGAGAAGGTCGTAGGGAACGGCCATGGCCTCTTGCATTGCCTGCTCCATGACGTCATCCCAACAGGCGCGTGCCCAGCCGCCATGCGTAAATCCGCCTGAAGGATCTTCATCTGGACCACTAGGTCCTTGCATGACACCGTCAAGAGTCAGAAAGGTTAAACTAGCCAAATTTCTCATACGTTGCTCCTTTTTCTGTATTCACGTACTCCTTCGAGGGTTGCCACATCACGTTAGAGGTGAGTTTCAGCGAGATCCAACCAGGCCATTCGTTTCCCAGGGCGGCTCCCTGTAGACTCGGCCAAGCTTTGCTGGTACGCGATTAGACACCTAAATCCTCCACCCATCTGGCTTCCATCGTGACTACAGATTTACTCACACCAAGTTGTTCGACTACTATCCCTTGAATCTTCTCGAACACATCTTGGCGAGTCCATGTTCCAGAGCTGAGTGTTGTCACAAGCTTGATCAGATCTTTAACGGAGTAGTAGTCGCTTGGAAACTCCGACTTGTATGACTTTGTAACGATTCCTCCTAGGATGCCGACAAAGACTGCAGGTATGAACGCAAGAAGCCAACGATCTAGGGGGAGCAGAGCAATAGATAGAACGAAGGCTAGTCCCGGTAGAAATAAAAACACGGTTTGGGCAAGCCGGCGAGGTCGAACCAAGTCAGCTGGTCGCACTGTTTTCTCATCTCCCGTTAGAGCGTCGATGATGTTCTGCCACGTTTGTTGGCGGCCGTCTTTCTCGATGATGTTGGCGAGAGGAAGGTTAGGTCTGATTTGATCCCGTGGAGTGCCTAGCTCCCGCATGATTGTTTGCCGAACGCGATAGAAACCCTGTTGAGATAGACAAGGTTGGTCTGGTTCGTGTTGGAGCTTAGACCACACAAGATCTACGAGCTTGCCTACAGTGGTCGCTTGGATTGCGTCTTCATCAGCCAGAGTGAGCTGAAACTCTTCCTCCACGGCCAACACAAGTTCTACGCTCTCTAGGCCCATCGTCCTCTGTTCCCGTTTCTCAGTGTCGTTTTTGCACTTTGGAAATATGCCTTTGCATGTGTTTGAACGCTCGACGCCCCCTCTTTTGGTACAAGCTGAGCGCTTCTTCGTCCAGCTGCCCTTTCCACTTTATTTTCCGGTGTACGAGGAACATCTCGTTGTTCGCTGCAAGTAGGAGGAATGCCCTATTGGAATCGATCAATGTTTCGTCGTGACAAGTCAGTTCGCCACGCCGCCACTTCATGATTTTCTCGATAGCCTCTTCTTCTTTTGGGCTTAGACGAAAAAAAGGGAAGAGTTCGTCCAAAAAGTCCGGCATGACGTCGGCCCATATTCTGTGTAGTAGAGACATTGTGTTGAGCGAACATCGCGCTTCAGCGGCGCAGAGCGAGTTTGCCAGCAGAGTGTCCGGCAAAAAGTACCTTGTGGGGTGTTTTACTTTGTGATGAGGACTTCATTAATCTGAATGGTTGGCTCAATATTTGTATAATTTGCAATATCGCCCTGCAATTCTTCGGCGTGAGGACTAAACGCTGCCATGAAATCATCGAGGGAATCAAAGTAATAGTGGCACATCGCAACGTAGGGCGATTCCATTTTTGGTTCCTCAATGTCTACCCCTCGCTCGACGGACACCTTTTTGAATCCTTTTGCTTTAGAAAGACGTTCTATGGACATGGGCATGTGTTTGTTCAGGTAATAGTCGAAATCAAATTCATAGCCTTCCTTCTTTGGGTAGATGCTAGAAATGTTAAACATGCGATCTCCTCGTTGGTTCTGTTTTTTTATCGAATGTCATACCGAGCCATTTATTCGATTCCCTCAATGTTGTTCAGGCTTCCACATCCAAGCTCTTTGATTGTGAACAAAGCCAGTTCTGGAATAATAATCGTTTGTTCCTGGCGCAGCTAACAGCGTGATAAAACAAGTTGATTGTAATTGCTCCTTAGTTATCTCAACAAGTTTAGATCCTATTCCCTGTCTCTGATAGTCAAGGTGTACTGCGAGATCTGCGAGGTAGGCCACATATCCGTAGTCGGTAAGTGTTCGTGCTATTCCGACCAACGTCGAATCGTCCCAAGCAGTGATGATGATATCCGCGTTTTCTATCATCTCACTCATTATTTTTCGATTCTCTATTGGACGTCGTTGTCCTAGAGTCGAACTTCGGTAAAGTTCTATCACTTTGTCCAAATCGAGATGAGTTTCATGTTTGTAGGTAATCGTATTCATTTTGTGGTCATGAGCTGGTCACCCAATTGGTAGTTCCATGGTGTAGTCATCCATGATGAAACCAGATCCAATGTTCTTGTCAATCTCACCGGTTATCTGGAATCCGTGGTGTCGATACCAATCCACGGACGACCTATTGCGTCTGTTGACCGTTAAGTGGATAGTGGTGACAGATCGTTGGATTGACTGGTCCTTGACGAAATTGAGTAGATATTGACCAAGTCCTGTGCCACGGGCTTCCCGTTCGATATAAAGTTTGCTGATCAGTATCTTGCCCTTGGCGCTGTCCGAGATCATTGCCAGATATCCGACTGGGCGGTCGTCAAGGTTCAGGACGTAGTACTCGTAGCCTGCGTCAATCTGGGCTGTGATAGCTTGGGCTGATTGGAGGTGTCTGACCATGTAGTCAACCTGGGCTTGGCCGATGATACATGGAAAATGCTCATTCCAGATCTCATGGGCAAGGATGGCTACTTGATCGATATCCTCTGCCTGTGTTACCCGTTTGAGTGCACGCATGGGCGCCTATCATTAGAGTGGTTAACGCTAAGATTAGTGGTAGACAAAAGCGTAACCGTTGGCAGTGGGGTGGAGGTCGAAGGCCGGAATGAACAGCAAGGCTTTGTCATCCATCTTGGTTTGGTTGGGTTCATGGATTCCTCTGCTATACATGTTGGTCGACAAGTGTAGAACGATCCCTTTTAGGATAAGCGACTTGTTGCAATCATTTGTTGGGGCAACATCCAATTCGCAATAGTAGTGAATCGATCTGCGTTCTGCAACTTTCTCAACATGCCCAGGTCGGAGCGAACTACTGAGTTCCTCAAATGATCTGGCTGTATCCAGCAGAAGGTAATTCAGCGGGAATCGCTTTACCTTTGGTCGATAAAAAGAGCATATCAGCGAACGATCGGGCTTTGGTGAAGCCCATCCATCTTTCCAAAGTTGTGTGCACAAAAAGGGTAGGGCGCGCAGTCCCTTGCGCGCCGCCCTGGTTCAAGAGAAGCGAGTCTCGACCTGCCAAACCCGAACGTATGGCCAATGTCCCCCTTGCTCAGCAAGGCGAACGTCATGCGTGTGAGCAAGTTTTAACACAAGGTGCGGAGGAATGAGTTCACACACTTGGAGAAGGTTGTCAGGCTTCTTGTTGGCTGATTTAGCTGGCACGATTCAATCTCCTTCTGTTTGGTGACAGAGAAGATGGTAGTCAGTCAGTCTTCATAATGCCCTCTCATCTGTTATCCAATATTTGAAATGAGCGTTCGTGAATTCTTCTAGCATTGTCACGATTGGCTTAATTGCTTTTTTTTACATCCCACCAACTGAGTAACAGCGTTTGAAAGGTTCATCTTTGCTTGGTGTTCTCGCTCGGAAAGAAATGGTTCGTTTTCAAAAATCTGAGGACGTTGCAGGAATCGATTGAGCAATTCTGCTCGTTTCTTCCGGTAGATGAACATTGGAATCATTCGATATTCTCTCCTTACGGCCCCTTCAAATTCGTCATATGTTCGTGCGTCGGCACCGAGGATCGACAAATCAACATCCACAAGGAGGGATTCGTCCTTCCGACTTGTCTTGACGTTGTGTCCTGTAACCATGATGAGCTGGTGAATACGTTCGATAGCTTCCGGCGAGGCGTCATTCGTGTGCAAGAATGATGAAGCCCAAGCAGCGCTTTTCTGCTCATTTTTGCCAGAAAGAGGATTGTAAATCGCGTCATGGAACCAGAGGGCTAACTCAATCTCTTCAGGATATTGGGCCTGAAGAGCACAGCTCATAAGGTGTTCCAAACACGTTTCTACATGTAGCCCAGTGTGATAGTACCGGTGTTGTTCCGAGTAGGCTGCACACAATGAGCTAAATGTTTCTTCGTTAGCGCCAAAGGCCCACGCTCCCATTAGCTTTGACCATCTTTCATAGTTCATCATTTATCGTCAACATGTTGACGACACAGCGTACTTCCTGGCCTCTCTTGGTAAGGGTAGGCGACAACAGTGTCAGAATGAGAAAAACAACGATCAAGGGGGTAACCACAAGGAGCGTTTCGTTTCCCCAGTTCAACTCGTTGTCATCGTATTGCATATGACAATGGAGTCATCGTATCTGTTTCGGACAGGGCAAAGTGGACTCCAAGACAGCTCATGCCGATTTCTCTTTCAAGTTAGGTTCTATGCATTTTTTTGGCGTTGCGCATCCGGATTATGATCTGCGATAAGGTTTAACTCAATCTTGTGCTCAAGATATGCCTTTAGCCCAGCTAATACCATGGTAAAGCCTCCCATCGAATCTATGGCCTGCGCCACTGCGTCATCTTTATTTCCATCGAAACCTTTGTTGATGATACGCACGAGAGTGGATTTGTCCGAGTAGGAAGAAAATTGCCATTCAACGGATTGTTTAGTGTCACCCCATTCAATGAGTATCCGATGATGGGGATCTACTTCCTTTACCAAGACGTCAACCGACACGTCATACATCTCCCAATTCCATCGGATCGTTTTATCTCGCTCCAACGTTCCATTGCTATGGGTAAACCAGAACTTCGTTGTGATGTCTGGATCAACGAATGCATCAAACACCTCAGCGATTGGTCTGCGGACTAGCATTTGTGCTTTTACAAGTGGCATCGTATCTAGAACAGTGGTGTTTTGGGTTGGAAGTGCCTCTAATTCCTCTGGCTCAAAATCCGCTAACCAGATGGTCTGGTCGCGGTCCTTCCCCTCAACACAATAGCCCTCGTGAGGACTCGTGTAGACGTCCACAACATACCCCACATCTCCAACGTTAGGTAGGCGTCCAGCTGCTTCACCGCTGAGGGCATTCGTTTTTCTCCGTATCAGTCGCACGACGCGGACCTGTTGATGCATGGTATATGGCATGGTAATTGTTATTGTAACACATCAAGCGTAGCGTCGATATTCGTTTTGTTTGGCATCCCTCTCAATCAGCAAGACATGTTGCTACAAGGGACCTAAGAAAATCATCGTTTTGTTCGCCTTCCAGGTGAATCGAAATGCCCATCATGTCATCGAAATGGAGAACAATCGTTACGCTGTCAACATCGAAGTCCCCCATATCGCTGCCCTGGTCCGTCGATTTTCTGGATGATGTGTGCGTCGCATTTTTTCTTAAGACAAGATGCCATATACCGAAATTCTTTCTCGGTATTGCCGAGATCAAGGGTCAACCGCCCGAATGCACCTTGCCATTGCTTCATCTTGTCTCGTTGAATGGTCAGGGCCACTAGCCACCATTGATCACACTTTTTCGTCGCGAGGGCGTGAAGCATCCGCCGGGATTGGTCCGAAACGAAGATTCGCCGATGAAGCCGTGTGGACACACTGCAAATTGGAGGATCAAGGCTTTGGCCAACCCTGGTGGGGTGATTCGCGGCCGTAGC
>JAVJHY011505344.1:0-12671 GCA_035593235.1 Phascolosoma agassizii | reverse complement strand
GGCCAATGTATTTGGCGGAATTCGCTTCTTGGGTATGGACTGGTTGGGCGAAATTGATTGGGTGAGCGACACTGCACCGGACACCGGCAAACGAAATCAGTATCTGGGATATCTGGAAGCCAATAAGGAGATTGTCAAAGGGCAAAATCTGAAGGGTACCTACGAATGGCTTGATCCTGATTTTGACATTGGCGAAAATCATCGAACGCGTACGAGTTTGATCTGGGAATACACGCCGCTACCGCTAATGCAGTTACGTATCGGAGCCCGAATTCGCAGTGGAATTCCCCAGAATGCCGCGCAGAACACCGACACAGCATTCGCCCAGCTTCATGTATGGTTCTGAGCATCATGATCACGAGGTTCAGCTCTCAGCTGGCTGTGCAATTCTTACATGCGTGGCTTTACATCATGTGTATTTCTTCCGCACTCGTCGCTTGTGATGGTGGAGAACCCGTATCACAGCCACCCATTCATCCGCCGGAGCTCATTGATACACTACCTGAGGGAAAAGGTCTCCTGCCTGCGCACAACCTGGCCGATACCAGCTTTCAGAGCGAGCACTACACTGGTCGTGATAACTGCATAATCTGTCACGATGGTGAGGCGATGAAAATATCCGATACAGGAGGTGAGCGCAATTTGTCTCTTGGTGCCGCATGGAACACGAGCGCCATGGCCAATGCCACTCGCGACCCTTACTGGCATGCAGTCGTTGCGGCTGAATTGTACCGCTATCCAGATCTGAAGGATGAAATCAACGAGACCTGTACTGTGTGCCACGCACCAATGGCAGTCGACATGGCTCGCAAGGAAGGCATGACTATTCAACCATTTGATAGTGGCTCCCAGGCCGATGGTACGTTTGTTCAGGGAATTTATAGCATGAGCCGCGAAGATCCATTGTACAACCACGCTATGGATGGAATCAGCTGTTCATTCTGTCACCAACTCGCAGATGTCAGTCTAGGTGACGATTCGAGTTTCAGCGGCGCTTTCACCGTTAGCCCACCTCCTCCAGATCCATTGGATCGCCCGGCTTATGGTCAATATGCCGATCCTGATGGAGTGTATATGCGCCAGCAATCCGGATTTACACCTGAATACGCATCCCACCTGGCTACCTCTGAGTCCTGTGCCACCTGCCATAACCTGAAGAGTGAAGCTGTGGACAAAGATGGCATCAAAGTAGCTGATGCGCGACATTTTCCCGAACAGATGATCTTTAGTGAATGGCAACACAGTGACTACGCGACCGGAGGCAGCAAAGAGTCGACCTGTCAGGCGTGTCACATGCCAAAAATTGACCAACCTGTTGTGATCGCCTCAGTGGGCAGTGGAGAAAAAAGGGCAAATTTCCAGGAACACAGCTTTTTGGCCGCCAACACAGTGTTGCAAGACATGCTCAAGAACTTCAGTACTGAGCTGGGTGTACCCGACGGAGTCGACTTTGCGCCAGCGATGGCGCGTAATCGCAGGTTTCTGCGCACTGCTGCATCCATCGAAGTGCAAAATCCGTCGGTTGCCCAGGACTCGATCAGTTTTGACGTCGAAATTAAAAATTTAACTGGCCATAAGTTGCCAAGTGGATACCACTCGCGTCGGGTCTATCTGCATGTAATGATCAGCAACTCGACCGGCGAGCTGGTGTTCGAGAGTGGAAAAATCGATGCCGATGGACGTATTACAGGTGTTGACGAGGACAATGACTCGAGAACCTGGGAGCAGCATCATGACAAAATCACCAATGTAACGCAGGTGCAGGTGTATCAGTCAATCATGATGAATTCAGATGATGAACGCACACATTCATTACTCAATGGTGTGGATTATATAAAGGACAATCGGTTGCTCCCCTCTGGGTTTGATAAAAATACTGCCAACGATGATATCGCTGTGAAAGGTCATGCGGCGACAGATGAGAACTTCAATTCAGGTCAAGACATCGTGTCGTATAATGTACCCATCCGGGGAACTGCGCCTTTTAACGTATTAGTGGAATTGCGATACCAGCCATTGTCCTACGGACATCTACAGGATCTTTTCACCTTGTCCGGAAAAATAGACGTTGTGGATATGTTTCGAACCATCCATGAAGCAACCAACTTGCGTGATGAGGTTATATCTTCAGGTCTCAAGGTGCTTGAATAGTCTCGTGCGATACGCTTAGTGGATTCCTGTCTGCGCAGAAATGACGGAGGTGAGTCGTCATCCCTACGGAGATTATTACTCGTCATTCCGACGGGACTATGACCCGTCATCCCGACGGAAACTATTACTCGTCATCCCTGCGAACGAGGGATCCAGTATATCGACAATGACATAATTCTTGTTCAACCTATTTAACCTCACAACGTTCACTCCATAACCGAAGTAACTCCACACCAAGACGACAAAGCAGGTATAACGGGTTACATTGTCATTCACCGGTGATTGATACAATTTCCGGATTGTCTGGCATCGGAGAACTTCTGGCTATATCAGGTGCTGACGGCGTCTTTCACCAGAGAAATTTCATGTTGCGAGACTTCGAGCGATGTTGCCGGGCCCAGGTGCTTCTATGAAAGGATCGTCCGTTGGGTGACCCCTGAAGGGTGGAAGAAGTATACCCAGTGTTTTAATACCCTCTCCACTACCTATTTCCTTCACTGGAGGTCACTCTTTGGCGACATTGGTTCACGTTTTGCAGGTTTCAATCATGAATTTCATCGGCGTATCAGCTGCTCAGCGCATCATTTCAATAGCTCTATACTTGCATTTCCGAGCAGCCGAATTGATATTTAACAACGAAAGGGTAATCTGTATTTTACCAAGCAATCAAAAGCCGTTTGATGAACAGTAACGTAAAATCTACCGTTCCAATTCACAAAGGCCTTGAACTGGAGTCACTAAAAGCTGTTTGCACGAACTGCAGCATGCGCGAACTATGCGTGCCCGGTGGGATGTCGCTAGCAGAATTGGATGAACTGGACACGCTAGTCGCGTTACGGCGCCGTGTGAAGCGCGGAAATTCACTCTTCCGTGTCGGAGACACATTTAAATCTCTTTACGCTGTACGTTACGGATTTTTTAAAATGTGCATGCGTGGCACCGCAGGTCGCGTTCAGGTAACAGGCTTTCAAATTCCCGGTGAAGTGCTGGGACTTGACGGCATGTCCTCGGATTACCACAGTATCGATGCATTCGCGCTCGAGGACAGTGAAGTTTGCGTTCTGCCTTACGCGGAATTAACGCGTTTGACCAGTAGTTGCAACTCGTTGCAACATCAACTTCTTCGCGTTATGAGCCAGGAAATCATCCGGGATCACGACATGATGTTACTTCTGGGCAGTATGCGCGCCGACGAAAGAGTCGCCGCATTTTTACTCAACCTATCAGAACGTTATGAGAAACTGGGCTACTCGCCTAATGTATTTGTTTTACGCATGACGCGTGTTGATATCGGCAGCTATCTGGGCATGAAAATCGAAACTGTTTCCAGATCGCTATCCAATCTACAAAACAAAGCATTGATCGATGCGCAAGGCAAGAAGATTCGTTTACTGGATACTTCGAAATTGCGTAGATTTGTTTCGATATGAAATTGACACTCCGTCACCCGACCCGATCACGACCCGATCACGACCCATTGGGATTCGTGAAAATTACGATGCTAGAATACCGCTAATCTTCGATGAGATTAAAATTTGAATTTTGGCTTAAGAAATATTTTGGGTTGTCGTAGCATACTTTCTTAACAGCCATTTTCGAGTGCCCGCGTCGCAACATTTCAACGCGTGCTTTTGGTACCGCCAGTGGATCGCTACAACCCCAGTCACCAGCTGAATTCATCCAGATACGTTCGTTACCGTACATTTCAAGTATATCGGCAGCACGTTGAGGCGTAACCTTGGTATCAGGATAGAGCGTCATCCCCGCCCAGAATCCGCGATTGAGTACCTCCTCCACGGTATGCTCTTCAACATGATCAATTAACACCTTCCCTGGATCAATTTTTCCGTTAGCCTCAATGGCATCAAGGATGAGTTTTGTTCCCTTAAGCTTATCTTCCAGATGAGGCGTATGCACCAGAACCATTTGATCGTAATCAGCTGCCAGCTGAATTTGCTCTTCAAGTATGGTCATTTCGTTTCGGGTATTTTTGTTGAGTCCTATTTCACCGATTCCCATGACATTGGCCTTTTTTAAAAACTCCGGAATGATTGAAATCACTTCTCGGGCAAACCCCGGATCATCTGCTTCCTTCGGATTAATACAAAGCCACGTGTAATGTTGAATGCCAAACTGAGCAGCACGTCTTGGCTCACTTTCCGTCAGAACGTGGAAGTAGTCGAAGAATCCTTGGGCAGAGGATCGATCATGGCCAGCCCAGAACGCGGGTTCAGTGATTGCCAAACAGCCTGCCAGTGCCATTCTCTGATAATCATCCGTGGTTCTGGAGACCATATGAATATGGGGATCGATATAGTTCATTTAACAATCCCCTGCTCGTTATCGTGTATTTCTACCTCGGTTAACAAGGTCTGAGCTCCGGAAGGATTAACAGCGCCGCAAGCACCTTTTTCACCTTGTGCAGACAGTGGAATTTCATCACTCATATCGCTGAACAACTCGAGCACTCGGCGGGCTCGATGGGCTGTGCCATCGCTCAACAGCGAACAGGCCTTTAACAATGCCGCTATACGGAAATCGATATCGTCGCCAGTGTCTTCACCGCGATCGTATCGATCTAAAAATGCTGCAATGTCGATTAATTTGGCACGATGCTCCAGAAAGTAGAGATCAGCGATGGCTCTTTTCTCAAGCAGCTTGTGGCCGGTATCTTTTGGCTTGGTTGACAACGATAACTCCGTGCATCGATATTACTATAACTGATCATAGTGGGTTTCGACCGATTTACTTTGATTTTAATCAAGGGAACGTCACAAAAAACAGTCATATTACTGATACCGCATTACATGATCCTGGATTGGTGATCTGATTGGTGATCTAGGAGGCGATGCGGAGCTCGAGATGATGTTAGCAGACGCGACGAATAATTTTAAGCCCGATATTCTGCAGAAATCGGGTATCTCCGGCACTAGCTAGTAAAAGAGTTTTGACATGACCTACAAAATTTGCAAGACCTGCAACCACTGGCTGGAATTTCTCGGAACACGCTGTTGACACGACGGCACGCCATGTGCATACTCCTCGGCCATTGTTAGATTTACTGAGTTTTTGATTTTAGAAATGAACCTCATAGCGACAAAACGCATTTTCAATTGCCAGCATGATATGGAGGGCTGGTCGCGGCTGCGGGTTATGTAATCAGAAAACGAAATTCCAGATTATCAGAACCCGCTCACAAGGCGGGTTTTTTGGTTTCTGGAGTAGTGAAATTTATTGGCATGTAGCATTAAGGTAATGCACCGCACTGTTAATGCGGGGGTTTTGCCCAAAGTGAGTTCGATTCTCGCCGTGCCAGCCAGATTAAACAGTTGTCCCTGAGTGTGAGGGTTGCACTGCTGACTTTGACTCAGTAAGAAACGGTTCGACTCCGTTAGGGACTGCCAGTTTTGGCTCTGGGACCATCTGGGAATGGTGCCTCGTTGTCTGCGAGACAGTTGCGGTTTCGAATACCGTCAGAGCCGCCAAGTTGTAAAGCGACATTGACAGAATGGCTATGAGCAAGCCTTCCAAGCTGGATAGGCGAGTTCGATGCTCGCACGTCGCACCAGGTTAGAAGCAGGAATAGTGGTATCGGTGTGGCTCATAACCACAACCAGGGTGATTCGACTTCACCTCCTGCTACCAGAGTAATGGCGTTTGTGATGTAGCGGTAGCATGACTGACTGTGACTCAGTTTGGCAGGGTTCAAATCCCGCGAACGCCCCAGTTACGCCCCAAGTTATCCATCGATGACTGAACGGGGACAGTAGTCGCTCGATAAGCGACTCGATGCAGTACGAGCTCTGCTCGCTGGACCAGGTATGTGTGCGCTTTCGGCTAGCGGTCTAAGCCCCTGTCCTCATAAGACAGATAACCTGCGTTCGAATCGCAGAGGCGCAACCAGTTCTCCTGCGGAGACCGATTGGCTTAGGTACCGGTCTTTTAAACCGGCTTTGGGTGGTTCGATTCCACCTCGCAGGACCAAGTTTTGCCCTTGTAGCTGAGCCTGATTTAGCACCGCCTTTGTAACGCGGAGACTGCGGTTTGAATCCGTACCGGGGCACCAGAATTACTGGTTATTCGAGTGATCGAGTTTGGGTCTCCAAAACCCGAAACGAAGGTTCGACACCTTCATAGCCAGCCAAGTTTTACAGCAGAAGGCGAATGGTGAGCCACCTGTCTTTCAAACAGGCGTTAGCGGGGTCAGTACCCGTCTGCTGTACCAGTTTTATTATACGCGTGGCTGAATGACCAGGCGCTGGATTTCAAATCCAGATTATGCAGGTTTTTATCCTGCCGCATACTTCAGCACGCGTCGCGTAGTAAGCTTATGGAGGCTGGAACTGCCCTGTTTGAAAATCGGTTTAACAACCGTTCAATGCCACTAATTACTGTCTATTTCTGAAAGAGTAGAGACAATGACCGAAGTTCAATTTGAATATGAAAAGAAGTCCCGGCATCCAATCAAAACTTGGACCAAGGGAGTTTTGTTAGAGGATAGCGCTCGTAAGCAATTGCACAACGTTGCGGATCTTCCGTTCATCCACAAGCACGTTGCGGCTATGCCAGATGTGCATTGGGGAATGGGAGCTACGATAGGGAGCGTTATAGCAACCAAGGGCGCGATTGTGCCTGCAGCTGTCGGAGTCGACATAGGCTGCGGCATGATGGCTTATCAAACTACGTTGAACGCTTCTGATTTGCCTGACAATTTGGCTAGATTGCGCTCCCGCATTGAGTCTGTTGTACCACATGGCCGGACTAACAACGGCAAGAAAGGAGATCGTGGTGCGTTCGGAGATATCTTGCCGACCAATGTAGAGCGATGGAGTTCTTTGGATGCAAACTATAATAAGATTATCGCGAAGCACCCAAAAGCAAAGTCTCACAACGGGATTAATCACCTGGGGACGCTTGGAACCGGAAACCATTTCATCGAGCTATGCGTTGATGAACGCGACTCAGTCTGGGTAATGCTTCATTCTGGATCGCGGGGCATTGGAAACAGAATTGGCTCGTATTTCATCGAAGCTGCAAAACGTGAAATGGAGCGCTGGCACATTGATGCTTATCTGCCGGATAAGAACTTGTCGTATTTTGTTGAGCATACTGAAATGTTCGATGACTATGTCGAAGCGGTTTCCTGGGCGCAAGAGTTCGCGCTGGAGAACCGAAAAGCGATGATGGATGCTATTTTGAAAGTGATGCATAACTCACTGCCAGAGTTCCATGTAACCAACATGGCGGTAAACTGTCATCACAATTACATAAACCGAGAAAATCATTTTGGAGCTAATGTATGGGTAACTCGTAAGGGTGCGGTAAGAGCACGTAAAGGTGATTTGGGCATCATTCCCGGCTCTATGGGCACGGGGAGCTTTATTGTTTGCGGCAAAGGTAACCCCGAGTCATTCTGCAGCTGCTCACACGGCGCAGGAAGGGCTATGAGTCGTGGACGGGCTAAGAAAGAGATTTCAATGGATGATCACGCAAAGGCCATGACAGGTATCGAGGCGCGATTGGATAAAGATGTTATCGATGAAAGTCCAGCGGCGTACAAGGATATCCACGCTGTTATGGCTGCCCAGAGTGATTTAATTAAGATTGTTCATAGATTAAGACAGGTCTTGAATGTAAAAGGTTAACTATAAAATGAATAACAAAGAACTCATTACTGCAAACGCAAAGAGGGAAAACCTTCACATAACCAACAACGCACTGATATATGGGTTTTCCAAGAAAAAACGGCTTCTGTGTTGCGGTGCGATGCCTCAGGTACATCGGTAAATCAGGTTTCGTCCGGCAATGCGAATTTCGCAGTATTCCACCGCCAAAATCACTTTTGTGGGGGACCGTTAGAGCGCTCCGCAAACGAAGCTGCGGCGCAAGCGCCCTTGCGGGAAAAGTGATTGACGCACAGCGGAGCGTTTTCGGATTTGATGTAAGCTGGTAGTCAGGTTCCAAGCGCGCGGCCGCACGAACCAAGCTGCGCCTGCAAGCTCTTGCGGGCGCTTCAGTTTGAGCGAGGGATCGTGACCGAATGGCCAGGCCACTTTTTTGTGGCCCAGTGAGCGCTGCAAGCGCGAATAGAGCCTGGTCCGCCAAGGGCGGACGTTCCCATATTCTTCCTTCTTGCCTGACGATCTGGCTTGAGACATCTACCAGCGCTATATTTCCGGACTTTGAAGCGGACAAATACAAAGAATTTTTACTCATTGATATGCATGTATCTATATGATATTATTAATTTTATGAGTGAATATGAAACGGACAAAAAAACGGACATTAATTCGGCGCAAGATCGCGATGAAGCTACCACTTTAATGGAACCTCTACTCATCCACAGTGAGGCGAGACAGCGCCCGGAACTAGCCGATCTGGCGTTAGAACTGACCGCCCGCTCAACGGGGCTGAGCCGCAGCTTGCCGGAAGGCATTGTAGTCGCACTCTCGCATTTGGTGCGTTCAATGAATTGCTACTACAGCAATCTCATTGAAGGACACGATACGCATCCGATAGACATTGAGCGCGCACTCAATGAGGATTTCAGCCAAGACCCCAAACGGCGTGATCTTCAACTCGAAGCCAAGGCCCATATCGCTGTCCAGCAGTGGATTGATGAAGGTGGCGCGGGAGAAAAGGCAACGTCTGCAAATAATGTGCTGGAAATCCATCGGCGTTTCTGTGAGTTGTTGCCGGAGGATTTACTTTGGGTTGAAAACCCTGAATGTGGCGAGCGTATTAAAATCGCCGCAGGTGAGCTGCGCCAAAAAGATGTCAAAGTGGGCCGCCACGTAGCTGTCAGTCCAGGCGCATTGCCGCGATTTCTTACGCGCTTCGAAACATCCTATCAACGCCTCGGTAAGGTTGATGCCATTCTCGCCTCTGCCACGGCGCATCACCGGCTTTTATGGATGCACCCATTTTTGGATGGAAACGGACGCGTGGCAAGATTAATGTCTTATGCCATGCTTAGAGACTCTCTGGATACCGGGGGCATATGGTCCATCGCAAGAGGGCTGGCGCGCAATGTCGAAACCTATAAATCACACTTGGCAAGTTGCGATCAACCGCGCCGCAATGATCTGGATGGCAGAGGAAATCTCAGCGAAGAAGCCTTGGCAGATTTCACAAATTTCTTCCTCACGACTTGCATTGATCAGGTCAGTTTCATGGAAGAACTGATACAGCCTAAACGCCTGCATGCGAGGATCATGAACTGGACTGATGATGAAACGCGAAGCGGTGAATTACCAGCTAAGTCTTCAATAGTACTCGAAGCCGCTTTATATCGAGGTGAGCTGCCCAGAAGCGAGGTCAGCGGGTTGCTAGGAGTGGGTGATCGGAGCGCGCGACGCGTAACCTCAATCTTATTAGATCGCGGCGTGCTCAAATCAAAATCGCAGCGCGCACCGCTCAACCTAGCATTTCCTGCCACGCTGGCATCACGCTGGATGCCGGGACTCTTTCCTGATAAATAACAAATACGATCTGAATTCTATGTTATTTAATGACGAGTGCGACGCGCGCGCGTTTGGTGTTATTGTTATTCTCAAAAAGTCGAACGGGTAAGCATCACGCTTACTATCTGTGTCAAAACAAACGCTGCAAGCATGCAGGAAAATCGATCCGTCGCGATGTGATCGAGGGGGAGTGTAAGGCGTTGCAAAAAACACTCACGCCTACGCAAACTCTGTTTGGCATTGCGACTTCCATGTTTAAAGCGCTCTGGAACGCCCGTAAACCTCTCAGCGTGCACGGAGGAAAGCACTTTCGCAAGCGTGCAAAACAATTGAACGCAAGGTAGAGCAATTGCTAGTCGGAATTGTGGAAGCCGAATCGCCGCTTGTAGTCAAAGCATTTGAAAAACGAACTAACGATACGCAGAAAAAGCAAACTTATTTTGGAAGAAAAAATGAGCAAATGTGAACGTCCAACTAAGCCCTGCAACGAGATGAATCGAACCACGATGTTAGGCCTTCAAAATCCCCATGAAATGTGAGACTAAAACTGTCTTTTACAGATTGTCTGACCCATGTAAGAAATGAAAGGAATCGAACCCCTAATTTATCAATGCCGTTCAGGGTGTTAGGTGATTTTTGCGCATGTAAAATGCAAATGGTGCCCGGGGCCGGACTTGAACCGGCACGGTATTGCTACCGAGGGATTTAAGTTCTCTGCAGAGCCTTGATCCCCTGCGTTTTCCGGGTTGATTTTTTACCCAAAAGACGATTCTAATCTGTACCAGTTAAAGAATTTCGAGTGTCGTTTGCCTCCCCTCTTCCTAACTTATTTCGGCCGCTAGTGGCTCATGCGCGTTGCTCGAATGCCACATCTTGTGTTCTACACGCCTACATAATCTTAGAATTTGGTTTTGCCTTTTTTTTCTCCGAACACGCACAGACTATATTCAATATGACCACGTATATACTCATAATTACCTTTTTTGACCACATATACAGTCATTATACTGAAAATTGGTATATAAATTGGTATAATGACCGCATATGCAGTCAAATACCCCATCAATGAATACATATAGAGTCATTTGAGGCTAATAATGCACCCAAAACGCCCCTACACCAAAACTACGGTAGAAGCAGTTAAATTACTCGGGCAGCTAATCAGATTAGCTCGAAAGCGTCGACGAATGTCAGAAAAAGAACTTGCGGAAAGAGCCAATATCGCAAGAGCCACGCTACAGAAAATCGAGAGAGGAGACCCATCAATAAATATAGGACTGACTTTCGAGGCAGCCAGTGTTGTGGGTGTGCCTTTGTTCAACGCAGACAATCCACGAGATATAACTAAACGCCTGGATAGCGTAAAAGAACAACTCACGCTACTCACTCGTCCAGCAGGAAAAGCTGACAATGAATTCAAAGACGCATTCTAATAACGAAGCCTATATTTGGATTTGGTTACCCGACTCAATTGAACCGGTAGTGGCGGGCAGAATTTCAAAAAATGCTGACCAGTATCAATTTAACTACGGTCAATCGTATCTTGCATTACAGAATGCCATACCACTATATACACGTGAGTTACCCCTGAAATCTGGCTTAATTAGTCCTCTAGGAGATCTTAAAATTGCAGGATGCTTACGCGATGGATCACCAGATGCCTGGGGTAGACGTGTCATCATAAATCGGTTGTCAAACGTGCCGGAGTCGAGCGTAGAAATAGATGAGACAGATGAACTTCTCTTTATGCTTTCCTCAGGCTCAAATCGAATGGGGGCCATAGATTTCCAGGAATCTGCGACTAGTTACACGCCTCGAATCGAAGACAAAGCAACGCTTGACGAACTAATCAACTCGGTTGATCGAGTGGAAGCTGGAATTCCCTTAACACCACAACTCGACAATGCATTGCTCCACGGATCGTCGATTGGCGGTGCAAGACCGAAATCGCAGATTCAGGACGATGAGAAGCAATACATTGCAAAATTTTCGTCCAGTTCCGACACTACCCCTGTTGTAAAGGCCGAGTATATTGCCATGAAACTAGCTGCTGAAGTAGGCCTGGAAGTCGCGCCTGTGCATTTAATGCAAATCGCTGGCAGGGACGTTCTTCTTGTCGAGCGATTTGATCGAATAAAATCCAGCCAAGGATGGCAACGGCGAGCTATGGTTTCCGCACTCACAATTTTCGAACTCGATGAAATGATGGCTCGCTATGCCAGCTACCAAGATCTGGCTGAATCTATAAGGTTAAAATTCACCAATCCAAAATCTACACTCAAAGAATTGTTTAGTCGCTTAGTGTTCAATGTCTTAACCGGGAACACCGACGATCACGCTAGAAATCACGCTGCATTTTGGGATGGCAGTCAGCTGACTCTAACCCCTGCCTATGATATATGCCCTCAAAACAGAACAGGCAGAGAGGCATCCCAAGCTATGAAAATACTAGGAGACAGAAATTTAAGCAGACTGGACCTTTGCCTGGAAAGTGCAGCGAACTACAGTCTATCCAGTGAAGCCGCTGTGGCTATAGTCACGGATCAAATTTCTGTTATAAAAAACAAATGGGAGTCCATTTGCAACGAAGCAAATTTTGACCAAACCAACCGTAACCTCTACTGGGGTCGTCAATTTCTGAATCCATTTTCTATCGAAGGATTTGAGAAACTCTAAGCCAGTTGATTTGGTGCCCGGGGCCGGACTTGAACCGGCACGGTATTGCTACCGAGGGATTTTAAGTCCCTTGTGTCTACTTTTAGACAAGTTGCTGATCTGTAGTTTTTATCAGTATATTCATATAGTTATCATGATATTTCCAGTACATTAATCTGTGAATCAGTTCACGTTTATAGCACCAAATATCACAATAACGCATTTACTTCGACGCAAAAACGACGCAAAAATCTGACAGAATTAGAACAGCTCCACTACACCGATACACAGGAAGTGTGATTGAGCGCACAATAATGCACTAACATGTGATATAATGGGACTTCCCCAGTTAGTGTGGGTCACGGATACAGGTTCAGACCACCACAATGGAATAATATAGCC
>JAVJHY011505233.1:0-12672 GCA_035593235.1 Phascolosoma agassizii | reverse complement strand
ACGTCGATGAATACCTTAGACTCGGTCAGGAGTACGACTGCTCCGACGTCCACCTCCCCACAAACGCCGAGCCGATGTGGCGCGGCTTCGGAACGCTGACGCTGATCCCGGTCGAATCGATCGAGTTGACTGTTCGCGTCTTGGCCGTGAGTGCCGCGAAGGCCTCTTCGTTCCAGACCGGCAGCAGAGTGATCACTCTTCAGCGCTACGCACGGGTGGATGCGCGAGTCGGTTGGCTCGCGACAGAGATCCTCGAAGTCTTTCTCGAGATCGAGAACTTGACGAACCGAACCTACCGCGAGGCGGTGGGATTCGAATCGCCGGGGATCGCGCCGCGGGTCGGGCTCGTATTGCGGCGATAGGCGAGGCGCCATTTTCTTCTTTCCATCGTTCTTCTCTTGATCTTCGATCGTTTGCTGAGCACTTCGTATTGTCTTCCGAAGTAGACATCGGTCTGCCGCATCTCATGGACTCGTGTCGAAGACGGTCTCCAAGAGATCTGCTCGCTTCACTGTGCTCCGCTATGGCGCGGACGACGGCACCATGAGATGTGCGACTAGATTGGCGTGTGTCTCGACCGCGTCATCGCTCGTCGGGTCGAGTCCGGTCAGACGACGGCATTCTGGTGCGACGGCGAAGATGAGGGACGCCGCTCCGGCCAGCATGTAATAGAGGTGGGGGCCGAGGCGTCCGTCCGGTCCCGCTGAGAACTTGGGAATTCCTTCGTACAAATGTCTCAGATGGGTGTCGACGAGCCAATGCATTCGTGGGTCGTCTGACTTTCCTTCCTCCACCATCATTCGGAAGAGTTCGGGGTGGGCGGCTGCGAATCGAACATATTCGCGGATTGTTTCCCGAGTCCGTTCTCTTGGATCTTCTGATGTCGCAGCGGCGGCAGACGTTTGAAGGCTCGTTCGGAGCTGCTGGAAGATCCGGTCTGCTGCGGCTCGCCAGAGTTCGTCTTTGCTTTTGAAGTGATAGGTGATCAGGCCTTGATTCGTTCCGGCTCGTCGGGCGATTTCACGCGTGCTCGCGCCTCGAAATCCCAGGCCTGAAAAGCAGTCTGCGGCGGCCTCGATGATTCGATCGCGGGTTTCTTCTCGCTGTTCCGCCCTTGTCGTCATGAACAGAATTTATTCACTTGACAAGTGAAATGCAAGCGCATAGATTGGGCTCGGCGTCGCCGGTCAAGTGACAAGCCAAATGAAACCTGGAGGAAAGCATGACTGCCCGAATTCCCGAGCCCCTTTCACCCGAGGTTCGTCCCTCGCGCTTCTCGCACCTAGTCGTAAAGACCGCAGATCTGAAGCCAATGGCGACCTGGTACAAGACCGTCCTCAATGCCCAACCGATGTACGAGGACGAGCGGGTCTGCTTCCTGACCTACGACGAAGAGCACCATCGCATCATGATCGGTGAAGCCCCGGGAGCGCCGCCGAGGGATCCTGCTGCCACCGGCGTCGCTCACTTCGCCTACGCCTTCGAGACCTTTCAACAACTCGTCAATGTCTACCTGCGTTTGCAAGGGGAGGGAATTTTCCCGAAGTCGTGCATCAACCACGGCTTCACGACCTCGCTCTACTACGCCGATCCGGATGGCAATGAGATTGAACTCGCCATGGATAATCAGCACGACAAGCAATCCATGAACGAGTGGTTTGCCAAGGGCGGTTTCGATCGGAATTTCGTGGGCGTGCCCTTTGATCCCGAAGAGATGGTGAAGCTCTATCGCGAGGGTGTCGAACTAGGTCCCCATTACGCGGGTCAATACGAATGAGCGCCGAGACGCCTCGCCTAAACCCGCTCACGCCCGACCACTTGGACGTTGCTTCGCGGAAGCTCTACGACGCTGTTCTTTCGAGTCCGCGCGCCGAAGGGCCCGGGCGGGGGATCATTCTCCGAGAGGACGGATCGCTTTCGGGTCCCTTTGACGCATGGCTGAGATCCCCCGTGTTAGGCGCTCACCTCGAGCGAGTGGGCATGGCATTCCGGACGGACACAGTTCTCGCACCAGCCGCGCGCGAAATCGCGACCCTGGTCGTCGCGAGGGCCTGGGGGGCCGACTTCGAATGGTGGGTCCACGGCATCTTGGCGCGTCGCGAAGGGGTATCCGAAAACGTCATCGATGCGATTGGAAACGGTTTGCGGCCGGACTTCGACGATCCGGATTTCGCAGCAGCGCACGATGTCGCGATTGGATTGGTTCATCACCGAAGCGTGGACCGCGAAATCCTCGATCGCGCCAGGGAGACCCTTGGCGAACGGGCCCTTGTCGAAGTGGTCACGCTCGTGGGCTTCTATCTCATGGTTTCGAGTGTACTGGTCGCCTTCGAGCCGCCCGCGCCTTCCGCCGACCTTCCGGTCACGGGGCCGGCGACGAGCGGGGATCTACGGTGAAGAAGCTGACCCTCACCTTCGACAACGGCCCTGACCCCGAATGCACGCCATTGGTGCTCGATATCCTGAAGGAACGCGACATCAAAGCGACCTTCTTCGTATGCGGACAGGGCAATCGACTTCACCCTGCGCTTCGAGCCAATACGGACGCGAGCCAGAAAATCCTGACACGTGCCAAGGCGGAAGGTCACTGGATCGGGAATCACAGTCTTACGCATACCATTGAGCTGGGTACGACGAACGATCCGAAAGTGATTGATCGCGAGATTGGTCAGAATCAGAAACTGTTAGGTGCCCTGAACGATCAGCGGCTCTTTCGTCCCTACATGGGTGGGGGCGACGTCGGCCGGCGCACCTATAGCCCGGAGGCCGTTCAGTATCTATGTGACGGGAAGTACACCGCGGTCATGTTCAACTGCGTGCCTCGTGATTGGGAAAACCCCGACGGCTGGCCTGAAGTGGCGCTCCAGGAGATGAACTCTCTCGATTGGACGTTGCTGATCGTGCACGACGTCGAGCGCTATGGCGGCATGAAGCATCTAGAACGCTTCCTCGACGCAGCGATCGAACGCAAGTTCGAGATCGTCCAGGAATTTCCGCCGGACTGCGTGCCGATTCTGGCGGGCAAAATCGTAGGATCCCTCGACGGGATGATGTGCGGAGCCGAGCCCGAGCCGGCGACCAAGCTCTCTACGGTCGCCGCGACGATGACCGAGTGATGCGGCGATCGGCTCGCAGAGACGTTCGAATTGCAACGAAGCGATTTTCTGTCCGCAGGACGCCCGTCACGTGATCCGCGATCCATGGATCGCAATCTGCGTGGCGGACTAACAAGAGGTGATTCCCATGATTGAACTCTACCATTTTGCATTCTCGACCTGCTCCCAGAAGGTTCGACTGGTATTCGCAGAAAAAGATGTCGAGTTCGCCTCGCACGAGGTCAACCTGATGGACGGGAGCCAGCACGACCCCGAGTATGTCAAGTTGAATCCCAAGCATGTGGTTCCGACGGTGGTCCACGATGGGAGGGTGATCCTCGAGTCATCGCTGATCATTCAATACCTCGATGACGCGTTTCCCGATCCGCCGATGAGGCCGAAGGACGCCTTGGGTCGGTATGAGGTCGATCACTGGATCAAGCGTGTCGACGAGGTGCTTCACGTGGCGGCGCCCATCGTGACTTTTGCGCTTGGGCCGCGCCAAGTAATGCTGCAGCAGCCGAAGGAAGTGCTCGAGGCCAACCTGGCGGGAATTCCAGATCCCGCGGAGCGCGCGATTCGCCGCAGCGTGATCGACCATGGCGTAGCGGCACCCGAGTTTGCCGACGCGCTCGGGGTATTTCTCGACACAATCGATGACATGGAGCGGACGCTGGCGGTGAGCGGTTGGATGTCAGGTGATGGATTCGGGTTGGCTGACGCAACGCTTCTTCCCTACGTCCTGCGTCTCGAGCATCTCGGGATGGATCCGCTCCTGGATTCGTCCGCTCGGCCCAACTTGGCGGACTGGTTCGGGCGGGTGAAGGCTCGTCCAAGCTACGGGACTGCCGTCGAGGCCTGGGCGCCCCCGGCCATCGTGGAGATGATGCGCAGCAACGGCAAGACGGCATGGCCTGAGGTGGAGCCGCTTACGCAGAGAGGGTGAAGCAAGTGGTCGCGACCGCCAACGGTGGTTCACCGCTGGAGGGTCGTTGAATCCGAGTTCACGCCGGATTCCCCCGTAAACGGAACCGTTTCGATCGATGTCGATGTCGGTGCCGCGAGCCTCGATACCGACTATGAGCGGCGCGAGCCGTCGCAGTTTACTTGTTGATCGAGCCGTCAATAACAATGGAGGATGCGATGGAGACGATCAGGACCGAAGTGTTGGTGGTCGGGGCGGGACCGGCCGGGCTTACGGCGGCGTCTCTGCTCGCCCGGCTCGGTGTCGACTCGCTGACGCTGACCAAGTACGGCACGGCGAACGCGCCGCGGGCCCATATCACCAACCAACGCGCGGTCGAAGTCCTCCGAGACCTCGGGATCGAGGAGCGGGTGCAGGCTCGAGCTCTTCCCCATCACCTCATGGGCAAGCAGGTCTTCGCAACCTCGTTCGCCGGTCGCGAGCTCGCACGGATGATGACCTGGGGAACCGGCGACGACCGCATCGGCGAGTATCGCGCCGCCAGCCCTTGCGAGATGTGCAATGCCCCGCAGCACATCCTCGAGCCGATCCTGTTGGCGCGGGCCCGGGAGCTCGGCGCCGACATCCGGCTTCATCACGAGGTGGTCTCGGTCGAGCAGGACGCCGAGCAGGTCATTGCCCGTGTGCGCCCTCGCGACGGCAGCCCCGAGTTCGAGGTAGTCGCCCGCTATGCGATCGGTTGCGACGGTGCTCGCACCGTGGTCGGTCGCGACGGGGGGTTCGAGTTCGAAGGGGAAGCGGGGATCGGCGATGCCGTCACCGTCTGGATCGAGGCCGATCTGTCCCGCTACACCGAACACCGCTCCGGCGCGCTGTTCGTCACCGTCACGCCGGGAAACCAGGATCTGGTGAGCATCTGGACGTGCATCGAACCGTGGACCGAGTGGAGCACGATCTTCATTCGTCCCGGTCTGGCGCTCAACGACCTCGACGAGTCGGTGGTAGTCGAGAGTGTGCGCGCCGCGATCGGAGACGACGACGTCGAGTTCAAGGTCAAGAAGGTGAGTCCCTGGCAGTTCAACCACGTCGTCGCGTCGAGCTACAGGCGCGGTCGTCTCTTCATTGCCGGCGATGCCGCCCATCGCCACCCGCCCGCGAACGGACTGGGCAGCAACACCTCGATCCAGGACAGCTACAACCTGGCCTGGAAGCTAGCGCTGGTCGTGCGGGGAGTGGCGGACGATGGGCTGCTCGACACCTACGATGCCGAGCGTCAGCCCGTCGGTCGCCAGGTTGTCGACCGGGCCAACCAGAGTGTGCGCGAGATGACGGGCTGGTTCGCAGCGCTCGGGCTCCGGCCCGACATGACGCCCGATGAGGTCGAGATGCGACTCGCCGAGCTCTACGGCCCCAACGGCGAGCAGCAGCGGAGCGAGCTGCTTGCTGCGCTCGAGGTGATGAATGCCCAGTTCAACGCCCACGGCGTCGAACTCGGGCAGCAATACCGGTCGCGAGCGGTCGTCGATGACGGCACACACCCTCCTGAACCGGCTCGAGATGCCGCGCTCCACTACGCGCCGTCCACGCATCCCGGCAGCCCGGTTCCCCATGCGTGGCTTGCAATCGGCGATCAGGACGTCTCGACCCTCGACGTGTGCGCCTACGACCGGTTCACCCTCGTCACGGGCGCCGGGGGACAGCCCTGGCTCGATGCCGCCGCGAAGGTCTCCGCTGAGATCGGGTTGGAGGTCGCGGCCGTGCAGGTCTCGCTCGGCCTCGCCGTCAATGACGTGTACAGCGACTGGACCCGCCGCCGCGAGATCGGCGACAAAGGCTGCGTCCTCGTGCGACCCGATCGGACCGTCGCCTGGCGCTCTTCCGACCTGGTCGACGACCCGAAGGTGGCCCTTCGTGCCGTGATGTCGGCCATTCTTGGTCGCGCAGCGGTGACCGGATGACGGCATCGCCCCTGTCAATGAAGCGCGCAACGATACGGGTGCTTCCCGAGACAGGGCTGACACTTCATACCGGAGACATGGTTTACACAATTGGCATTTTGGGCGAGCCCGGATGCCGTGGAACATCTTGTCCGTCCGAAAATGAAAGAACACAAACGTTCCGGATAGACTAAATGTTTATTATAGGGCATGATCCGGGGATGCCGAACGCAACGTCGTCGATCCCCCCGCCGCGCCGCCGATCCCAGGCCGAGCGCACGGCCTCCACGCGGAGGCGCCTTCTCGAAGCCACCGTGGCCTGCCTGGTCGAGGGCGGGATCCGGGGCACGACAACCCTGCGTGTATGCGCCGCGGCCGGTGTCTCGCATGGCTCGATGCTGCACCATTTCGGAACCCGCGCGCGCCTCCTGAGCGAAACGCTCCAGTATGTCTATGCAGCCGTGCGCGGACCCGTCATCGACGCGCTGGCCGACCTGCCTGAAGGGCCGGAGCGCGTCGACGCCATGGTCGAACTGGCCTGGAGCGCCTTCGGCGATCCGCGTTACAAAGCCGTCATCGAACTCTGGCTTGCGGCCGCGAACGACCCTGAGCTGGCCGTCGATCTGTGGCCCGACGCCCGTTCCTTCGATGAGTCGACCTTCACCCTCGCGGCTTCTCTCTTTCCTGAGGTTGCCGAACGCAACCCGGACTTCGATGTCTACGTCGCGCTCCTCCTGCAAACGATGCAGGGCATGGCACTCGCCATGAGCACGCACCGCTCCGCGGAGGGCGATGCCATGCGCGCGAGGCTGCGTGCGATGTTGACCGCCATCATCCGCGCGGGGTTTGCGTCGTGAGGTTCGCCGTCGTCGCGCTCCTGTTGGCCCTCGGCTCCACACCGGTCGCCGAGGCAGCTGACCGCGTCCCCGCCGATGTCCTGCAGGCGATCGTTGATGACGTCCGAGCCGAGACGGGCGTCGTCGCGCTGGCGGTTGGTGTCGTCAGCCCTGAGGGTCTCGAAACCGCCGCGGTTTCCGGCAAACGCAGGGTTGGTTCCGACGAACCCGTCGCTCTCTCGGACCGCTGGCACATCGCCTCCTGCAACAAGGCGATGACGGCTGTGCTCGTCGCCCAGTTCGTGGAGCGGGGGCAGTTGAGGTGGGGCATGCGGGTTCCGGAACTCTTTCCCGAGTTTGCGGATCGCATCCACGATCGCTGGCATGACCTTACTCTCGAGGATCTGCTCTCCCACCGCGCGGGACTGGGCGACGTCGGCGTGCTGTGGTGGCTCGGCGCACGGCTGGATTTCCGGTCGCCCGGGCGCCAACGGGCGGCCACCGCGCGCCGGCTGCTGCGCAACCCGCCAGCGCTACCGGTGGGCGCGTTCAGCTACTCGAACTACGGGTACATGATCGTAGGAGCCGCGCTCGAGCGCCTCGACCCCGAACGCCGAAGCTGGGAACAGATGATGCGCGAGGACCTCTTCGCCCACGTCGCTTCCGGGCCCGACGGCTTCGGCTTCGGCGCACCCATCGGTCGCGACCAACCGGAAGGGCACTCGGTGAACTGGCTCGGAACACTGCGTCCGGTCGGACAGGGCACGCTGTCGGACAACCCTGCGTCGTTTGGGCCCGCCGGGACAGTCCATGCCACGTTCGAAGCCTGGGGATCCTTCCTGGCAACGATGTTAGTCGGTGCTGACGGGCCGCTCGTGTCGGCCGAAAGCCGGAAACACCTGCTCGAACCGTTCCCAGATGCGGGCAGCGGCTATGCACTCGGCTGGTTCGCGGCCGAGGTTCCTGGCCATGGCGTGGTCCGGAAACACCCGGGTTCGAATCGGATGTGGAGGAGCCTGCATGTGCTGGTGCCGGATCGGGACTTCGGCTTACTGGTAGCCGCGAACCAGGCCGACGACGCAAGCGAGCAAGCTCTCGAGACCGTCGCGGCGCGAGTACTCGCGCTGATCACGGACGATTGATCGCGCTGGCATCAGAGGCCGCGGGTCGCGGCCCGCCCCAGAACGCGCCTGCAGAGACTCAGTCGACGTCTCAGGTTGCGCGACTGAGGAGCGCCGACGCCATCTTCTGCAACTGCGTGCTCGACCTGTCGCCAGAGGTCGCGGCCCGGGATCGCGACTTGAGCGGGATGGTGTTCGAGCGAAAGAGGATCTCCCCTACAGCCTCCAGAGCCTCGAGTTCGGCGTGCTTCCGAACCAAATGTCCTCGCCGACCAGCCGGCCGTCGTCGTCTGCGGGCCAGACGGTCAGGATCAGATTCTCCGACAGGTAGCTTGCGTTCGCGTCGACGGGTTGGCCGTCGACCTCCGTCACGCCGGTGGCGATCAGGTCTTTGCCTTTCGTCGAGGCGCGCATGAAGCCCTCGGTCACCACGGAGTGTTCGTCGACGACGATGCGCTGGATGTCGAACATGAAGCGGTTCCCTCCGTTCGCGATCATGTCCGTGTAGAAGGTGTGGACCGCCTCGCGACCCTTTGGCCCCATGTCGAAGCCGAGGCCCCGAAAGTGGTACTGGGGCTCGTCGATCAACGTGTCCATCAGCGGATCGAGCAACCCAGTGATCTCGGCGCGCATGTGGTCGCGCACCTGCGTCAGCAGCTGGAGCCGCCGGGGGTCTTCCTCAGTCGCCATGCGCAGCTCCAGGGCACGCCAGCTCTGATCGGGATCGAAGACGGGGGACTCACTCATGGCCCGACGATACCCGCCCTCAACCGCGACGACACAAGTGGCCAGAGCTACGGGTTCTGCCGAGGAAGTACCAACGGGCCGTGATGCCGAGGGGTGGTGCGGCAACCAGCCGGCCGTCCTCGTCTGCGGGGCAGTCGGTTCTCCAACAACGAGTCCGAGTTCGCGTCGATGGGCTGGCTGTCGAAAACCCGGCGAACGAGTCGTGGGTGGTCTCGCGTTTCGGAGACCTGGTCACCGTCTCGAAGGACCAGAAGGCCTTCACGTCAGGCATGGGCGTCGCCCGAGCCTCGATATCAAGCTGGGGCGCGGCGCCCCAAGACGTGAGTGTGCCGCCCTGGAGTTTCGGTTGAGGTCGTACCTTCGCTTGGATGCGGGTGAAGGGGCGAACGCGAAGGTAGACTGAGCGCGATCCGGTTCGAACAAATGGGGGACAGTATGAGTGACTTCGCAGCAACGCGTCTGCGCCCGTTGGCGCCTGGAATCCTACTGGCACTGCTCGCGATTGCGTTTGGCTTCGGGATGGGAGCCGCCTTCGGCGCGAACGAGGACGGGCTCAAGGCCGGGCTGAAGGCCAGCGGCGAAGCGGTACTCGCATCCGCATACGATGGCGACGAGGCCGCGATGACCAAGGTCGTCAGCAAGTCGTGGAGCTACTACAAGCGCGCCCACCTGCACGCGAACGCACTCGGGACCACGGCTCTCGTGGCGATCTTGCTCCTCGCGATGGTGGGAACACCCGGGCTGATCGAGCGGGGCGCTGCTGTGGCCCTTGGAGCCGGGGCGCTCCTGTACGGAGTGTTCTGGCTGCTGGCCGGCACGATGGCACCGGGCCTGGGAGGCACCGGTGCTGCGAAGGAGGCACTGTCGTTCGTGGCAATTCCGGGCTCGGGACTCTGCCTCCTCGGACTCGCCCTCACGCTCTACACCGTGGTGGCTCGCCTCGTCCTGGCCAAGGACGAGGGCTAGCCGGCCCTCCAACCCGTTCGGGGATTCTCGCCAATAGCTAGGGACATCGTGGTATTCACCTGCCTGGCGTTCTCCGGGCCAGCTCAGAGCTGAGAAGACCTGCTCGCGAGTTCGGTGCGGCCGGAGTCGGCGGACGCTGGAACAGGCGTCTCGAGAATGAGCGTCTTCGTGTGCCCGGGGAGTGCATCGGCCTTGCCGCCGACACGCCTGGGGCCCGCCGAATCGGATCCGCGACAACAGGTGCCGTCTCGTACCGTCCGGAGCCGTCGTCCGAATACCCCCAAGTGCCAGCCACAGCTGAGGAATCCCCAATTGACCCTCAGGCTCCCGAGAAAAGAGGGTCATTCGCAGCTTCCCGCCTAACCACTTGGTTTGGCTGGCACGCCGGGAGGGACTCGAACCCCCGACCCTCAGGTTCGAAGCCTGATGCTCTATCCAGCTGAGCTACCGGCGCGCGGGATGGGAAGGCTACCGGACCCGCGGCGGCCTGTCTTCGGCGTCGGGTCGATTCGATGGGATCCCGAATCGGGGCAGATCGCGCCCGATTGGCCTCAGCGAGGAAGGCGCCTGGGGCGGGCCCGGCCCGGCAGCTTCGCTGCCCGGCAACGCTGGGAAGCCCCACGGGATCCCAATGGGAACCCGACCGTCGACGGCTCTGGGGCGTTAGCCTCTCGGGATGGTCCTTGGACAACCGGCTCTTGCAGCGGCGATTCTGATCAGCGCGATGGCCTGTGCGCCGAGTCCCGGCCCGTTTCGGCTGGCCTCTGCCGAGGGATCGGTGGTGGATCGCGACGATGGTCAGCCGATCGCGGGCGCGTGGGTGGTCCAGTGGTATCGGGGCGGCGGGGTTCCGGGGGCCAGCCAGCCCGAGTACCACGCTCGGTTCACCCAATCCGATACCCAAGGGAAGTTTCGGTTCGAGAGCTCGCTCGCTCCGAGCCCGCGCATGTGGGTGCTTCGCACCTATGGTCCGAGCTACAGCTATTTCCACCCCGACTATGGGCTGTTGCACCGGGCCGTCTCTGAACAGGCGGGGCCCGTCAACCTGAATGCATCACGATCGGATGCCGAACTTCGCATGGCGGACCTCGAGCCCTTCTGCAGAGGAGATCGAGAGGGTCCGGGGGCCCGGCGGCTGGCGCAGATCGCCTGCTCAACTCGCTGAAAGCGCGCACTTTTTTTCAGGTTGACTGTCGGTCAGCGTTGAAGTTCGCGGGACGCTAGGCGTAGGATCACTCCATTCTCGTGCGTCCCTATCTGGGGTGGGGTTCGTCTCGGGGAAGGAGGACTCCACGATGAATCTTGAGAATCGGACCTTTCGCGCGCCTGGCAGGAATCTACTCGGCGCCTTGTTGGCATCGATCTTGTTCCTGGGGATGGGCCTGGCCACGGCGTCTTTCGCCGGAGTAGGCGGCGACGACGCCGGCAGCTGCGTCAGTGCTTGCGGTGGCTACGGCGGCGGGAACAACGCCAACGGCTGCTACTGCGACGCGGCGTGCACCGCAGCCGGCGACTGCTGCGCCGACTACGAGCCGGTCTGCAATGGCGCCACGGGCTGCCAGGCAAACTCTTCGAAGCGGTACATCCTGCACGTTGGGGGGATGTGCTCCCAGGGTTGGAACGATCAGCTCGCCAACAAATCGGGCTACACGTCGATCGATGTCAAGGCGGTACAGACCAACAACAGCGGGCTGTCGGACTCGAGTCACACCCTCGGCATCTATCTCGATCAGTGCTGCACCGGATCGAACCTTTGTTATGTGTTGAACTACAGCGGTGGCGATGCCGTGATGGGGCATCGCTTCGCCAACTCCGGAACCAACTGGAACATCAATTGGGTCGGAACCTCGGCAGGCGCCGGGGGCGGCAGCGAGCTCTCGGGTAACTTCCTGGCCGATATCTTCGGCCCCTGCGATTACTCGGGCCGGCTAGGCACCAGCGAAGTTCGCAACGCCTACAACCACAATGACACCAACAACGAGACCGTCTACCACATCGGCGGTCACGACGGCTGGTGGTACACAAGCTGGCTGCTGCCGGGTGAAGACGACGGCGCTGTCGCATTCCACTCGGCGGGCGCAGTTACATCCACGACGTCGACGAGCAGCATGTGCAAGGCCCCGAAGTGGACCAACCACGTGCCGGCCTGGACCTGCAGCGGCTACAACCTCGACCACTATGAGATGAAGCCGAAGTTCATGCAGAACCTCGGCTGGTAGCCGGCGGCCGAGGTTGCCAGTGGCCGAAGAAGCGGCGAGCGAGCGGCACTGGCGGATGTGGATTGGCCTCGCCTTGGCCGCGATCGTCGTTGGAGTGGCCTATTGGCTTTGGGTGCTCATGGGCTCGGGGCCCTCGCCCCGCGCCAACGCCCCGAGCACGGTCGTTTCTGCTCCACCGCCGGCATCACCGCCGGCGTTGGAAGCCGCGATAGAGACTGTCCTCGAAGGGGATCCGGTGCCCGAGCCGATCCGCCGGTACCTAGAAGCCACGCCCTACCCGCCGGATTCTGGGCTCTTGACCGAGAACCACGGAGACCTTCTCCACCCAAACAGCCGCCACGAGCGCTCCCTCCCGATCCCGAGTAGCGGCCCTGAGCCGGAAGAGATCGTCGAGTTCCTGTTCACATCGGATCGCTACGCCTACATGAGCGATCAGACCGCGTCGGTTCGCTTGGAGGTGAAGCACCGCGGGCCCGCGCAGCAGGTGCGGATTCTCAACGCGACCATCGTTCGCGAAGGCCGCGGCGGAGATGTCGGCGGCGCCCTTCGCCTCCCGTTGGTGTGGCAAGGAGAACGCTTCGAAGCGAAGGTGCCGCTCGAGGGCTTCGGCGATCACCTCGGCACGCGACTGCTGCTTGAGGTCGCCCCTATAGTTCACCTGCAGGGAGAGCATTATAAGTGGCACTCCTTCTCTACCAAGCATACCTGCTTCCTGACGCGTCTTTCCGAAAGCGTTGCACGATTTCGCACGATTTTGCACGAAAAGTGACCGACAGAAAAGCTTACGATGCGCACCGGTGTCTCCCCGGGGGGGGGCGATCAGGAT
>JAVJHY011505124.1:0-12674 GCA_035593235.1 Phascolosoma agassizii | reverse complement strand
CAATACGGGCAAGAGCGCAGAGAGCCGATCCGTCCGCCTCGCGGTCACGACGATTCGCGCCCCGCGATCGGCAAGCAACAGGGCAAGCTCACGCCCAATGCCTGAACTCGCACCGGTCACGAGGCAACCGAGATTCGCAAATGATTGAATGTGCCCCATGAATCTAGTTTGCCTCAACGTCGGACACCAGGGAGGACCAATGTTGAGGGTAGCGACCCTCGAGTTCGGCTTGTGCAAGGGCCTCGCACAGGCGCCGGGTTTCAAGCAGGTCCTCACCGGTCGTGGACACGGGAACAACAGGATCGGTGGACGCCCACGAAGGATCGAGCAACACGAGGGCCGCGCCCGCGACGTCTTCCCCCAGCACTCGCTCGGCCATCAACGCATAGAGGCGCAACTGCCACGCGTAGATCGCCTTCAAGTCCTCGGTGGTTTTGATCCGCCCTCCACGACGATTGGTCTTGAAGTCGATAATCCAAACACCGTCCTTTCGCGGTAGCCAAAGGTCAATCGAACCCTTTACCAGCAACGAGTCGAGGCCTGCCACCGTCATGTTGCCCGACGAACGGGAGGGAAACCGAATGCGTGCATGAAGATCGACTTCGCGCAATAACCCAAGATCACTCTTGAGCGCGCTCATCATCTCTTGGCCCAACGGCGATTCGCAAAAGCGCGACAGCATGTCATGGGACATGGTGCGTAGTCGCACCGCGTCTCCCGGGTAGGCCTCGAGATCGAGGGCGTAATCAAGGGCGGCATCAAGCTGAGAGGAATTTTCCCCCTCGAGATGTTCAAGTGCTCCGTGGACAACGCGGCCCAGCACCTGCCGAGGCACACGGGTGGGGCTGGTCTGGGGAAACGTGGCTGGCATCACCGCTTCATCCTGCGCGCGTTCAACATGCCGCGCCAGATGTTGAAGATGTTCAGATACCTGCGCTTCCGCTTCTTGCGGACGAAACGCCGGCCGCGCTACGGACGACACGCCTAAGACGCATCGCTCGTAGTACATCGCGGGGCTCTGCGCAAATGTAAGCAGATCGGACACGCTCACGACGTAACGCGTGCGATTCAGAGGGGCGGCATCGATCTTGGTTCGTGCAACGAGGGACTCTACGTCGAGTTCCTTCGACGCCGCATCACGAACTGGCGTGGAGGCCAGTTCCCGTCGAGGGGAGGCCGCGATCGCGAGAACATCGTCCGTGGAACACATCGTTGCTCGGATCGAACCCGGTCCGAACGGGACATCATTTTGGGTGTCTTGATCTGGCTCTCCCAACGCGTTCCACAGCCGTCGGCCCCAAACTCCTGCATGGGAAGGCGTACCCTTGGTGGTCCACTTAGGAATGGTCCCACTCATATAGAGGCGTTCTTTGGCGCGGGTCGTCGCAACGTAAAGCAAACGCAACGCCTCTTGCTCTTCGGCACGCGCGTCCTCTTCTCCAAGCATCATATGACCCAGCGGCTGAGCCGTTACGTACTCGAGAGGGTGTCTAACTCTTGCGGCAATACCCCCGGTGGGAGTTGTTAAGATGTCGGGTCGGCTCGCTACGCGGCTTCGAGTTAGATCAGGCAAGAACACCACCGAGTACTCAAGGCCCTTGGCGCTGTGCATTGTGGATATGCGCACGACATCTTGTCCCTCACCCCCCACAGGTGCCTCGTGTTCCTTGACCTCATGTGCACGAAGTTGCGCGACGCGTGCGAGGAAAGCGGGTAGATCGTGGTGACCGTTTGCATCCATCGCCCGTGCAATGTCGAGCGCCTTGTCGAGATTCGCGGCCCGACGGAGCCCTCTCGGCAAAGTGAGCGCCAAGAGACTCATGTCGAGCGCGTCTATGGTCTCGCGGATGGCATCAGTCAACGAGAGCGTGGGCACACGAGCTTGCAGGGCGACGAACGCATTCCACCTTCCGCGAACCGGTTCACCAAACAAGGACGCGTGATCTGAAAGTTCACGGGTTAAAACGCGCCACGGGGAATGCTCTCCCAATCCTGGTTCCTTGCCTGAGGAACGCCCTCTCCAGGTCGCGCTCGGCAAGAACCAACGCGACAGATCGGCATCGCTCGCGCGCAAGGAAGGACTCGTCGCAAGCGACGCTAGAGCATGATGGTCTTCAGGATTGTGGAGGACACGCAACGCCGCCATCAAATCGTCGATCTCGTCGGCGAGAAAATATCCCTTGCTCGACTGGGTCAGGAACGGGATGCCGTGATGCAGAAGTGCGTCTTCGAGTGCAGGGATCGTTCCCCCGGCGCGCACCAAAATAGCCATGTCCAGAAAGCGAATGGGCCTGGAGTTTTCTTTGCGCACCGGGACACTTGCGGCGACCAACGCGAGGATTCGCTTCGCAATCCAGTGGGCTTCGACGCTACGACGCTCGTCTGCAGTAGACCCCTCGTGACCTTCCATCAATACGAATTCAGCTTGCGGAAGATCATTGCGTTCCGCCGGAGAATTGTCGTTTGCAAGAGAATTGTCGTTTGGAGGAGAATTGTCGTTTGCAGGAGAACCGCCGTTTGAAGGAGCATCAAAGTCCGCCTTGGCAACAAGGGGCTCGTAGTCCACGCCTGCCGCTCGGCCCGCAAAGAGCTGTGCATGGATCCCGTTGACGACGGCCAAGAGTTCTGGCGATGTTCGATAGCTATCTGAGAGTACATGTCGACCGTTTTGCTCGGCGCCCTCCCATTCATGGAGCAACACGTTGACGTCGGCCCGGCGAAAGCGATAGATACTCTGCTTGGGATCGCCCACCGAGAACATGGAGGCTTGGTCGCGCAGGTGCGCGAAGATCTTGGCCTCAAGACGACTCGTATCTTGGTACTCATCCCCCAAGAGAATTCGTGGCGCACGTTGGACGGGCTCACCACGTTCCTTGAGTCGCTTCAATAAGAGAAGCGCTCGCGTCTCGAGATCTGTGAAGTCAAGGGCTACTAGATCGCGCTTTTTCTGTTCGATTCGATGAAAGACATCGGTGGCTAGGCGCGCAAGCGACGGGAATACGTGTTGCTGGGCCCATTCGTCCCAAAGCGCCCCAGCGAGAACAGGAATGGCGGCCTTTAGTGCAGTCCAATGAGGTTTCCATACCTTGCCTGACGTACCAACAGACGACACGAGCTTTGATAAGCGTGGGGCATCAAAGCCAGGGGCGCTCTTGGCGTTCGCGGCCACACGCTCAATCGCTTCTCGCAGCGCTTGATGGGTTGTGGGCCACTTGCTGGCTTGGCTGTCGGTAAACCCAGGTGCATCCGCTGCAGCTTCTTCGACCGCCCGCGCCAGCTGAGCAAGGGCTTGCGTGGCCGTCGTAGCGCCGGCATGCCAATGGAGATCGGATGGCCTGCATCCATCCGTACGTAGACCTCGAACGACGTACTTGAGTGTTGTAGAAGGTGCGCTTGGCAAGCGATTGAGTGCAATCAGATCGAGAGGGGATGTGCGGCTTGCCGCATCGAGCGTCTCTGATAGGGCGGATTCGAAAACAACCCGTTGTTCGGACGGCTCAAGAACGGTGAACTGAGGGTCCACCCCAGCAACCAAAGCGTGTCTTCGAATGAGCCTCGCGCAAAAGCTATGAATTGTTGAAATTGGCGCAAACTCAATCAACCCACGCGCATCGCGGAGGCGGGTGATCGTGGCCGAATCGGCGGCATGCTTGGTGGCCTCGCAGGCTCCCGCCTTGAGGGACTTTGCAATGCGATCTCGCATCTCGTCGGCAGCCTTCTCCGTAAAGGTAATGGCCGCAATGTCGCGAGGAGAAAGGCCCACGTCTCGCACGAGATGGGTGTAGCGCGATGTCAAAACGCGCGTTTTGCCAGAGCCTGCGCCTGCCATGACGCACGCATCACGTAAGGGATGATGAACTGCCTTGTGTTGCGAAGGGGAAAGCTCGTTGCCCGGGTGCGCGTCTTGAGAGGGTGCGCTCATGGTGCCCCTCCCTCGCGACCGTCGTCCATTGCCATGGCCCGCCCCGCAAAGCGACAAATCCGCGCGTAGGCGCATGCTTCACATACCGAGGCATCTTTCGGCGTTTTCTCATGATCTCCGGAACGAATGCGATCAACGAGGTGACCCATGTGTTGTGCGCGTTCCTTCAGGAACGTTCGAAACTCTTCCTCAGCCAAAACTTTGGCGCCTCTCGTTTCGCTTCGTAGGCCAAGGGCGTCGGCCGCTGATTCCGAGCCCACCTGAGTGCGATAGCGTTGCAAGAGCGTCATCCACTCGAGCCCAACCACGCGCTTGCCCGTAAGTTGCTCAATGGCCAAGGCATAAAGCGGGAGTTGCAAATCGGTCATGTCCTGAGCTCGTGCTCGAGCACCGTCCGCCGCCGACTTGGAACGTTTGTAGTCAACGATGATGATATCGTCGCCGCGCGTATCCACACGATCGACTTGACCCCGTAGAGCCACCGATGCCACGCGAACGTCGCCGTCGAAACCGAATCGCTTCTCGAGCCACTCGTCCCAGGGTGAAAAACCGCCGTCTCCCGTTCGTGTCCGCAAGAGCTCGATCGTAGAGGTGACGCGATCTGTAAGCAGCATGGCCTCGGCGGGCGCGAGTTCTTCATCGTCACGCATCAACGCATCGACAACTTCTTTAGCGATCTCCTCAGCAGATCTATCTGGATAGCCCACCGCTAGCTCGGCCGCGGCATGGAGTGCCTTGCCCTCGCCGCGGGGATCGAGAACCGGCGCCTCGAAGCTGAGTTCGTCGGGTTGAAGGTTGAGCACGTAGCTAAGCCAAAATCGATGAAGACATGCAGCTCCGTGATTGAGACGCGAAGCCGATACGAGCTCCATGGCTTTGGTAACCGGGGCAAGCTGCGTGGCGCTCGGATCTGGCTCCCAAAGCGGCGACGCCGAAGGTCGCAAGCTCCAATCCTCTCCCGCTGCCATGGATAGACGCTCCGAGGTCGCCGGCGATACTCGCTTGAGCAATCGCGATAAGGGCGCGTCGTCTTGTTCCTGCGCATCGGTTGCGGCTAGTTGCCTGGCGGCATGAAGCGCGAGGTCGGACACGGTGAACGACCAACGCAGTGGCATGGGATCGCCCACGCTGGGTTGAGGCTCCGCAAGAATCGTGGGCTTGGCGCATGCTTTGAGTGCGTCTAGATAGAGCGAAGGTTGCTTGGGGCTACCTTTGGCGTCGAATCGACATCGCGACAACACAAGGCAAGTGCGCGCGCGTGTCACAGCCCCATAAAACACCCGTCGCTCGCGAGTCTCTTTGCCAGCGGTGGTGGGCAAATGAAGCGAAGGTGACTCGGCCCTGAGTTGCTCACGTTCTTCATCACCCAGAAAGAGATCTTCCGGCGGAGCGGTTGGAAACGAGCCCGATTCAAGGCCTGCCACGACTACGACATCGAGTTCCCAAAATCGCGCGTCATCGGCACCGAGGATAGTAACGGCATCGAGGCGGTGGTCGGGTCGTCGAACCTCGGTGCGCTCAATGCCCTCGCTTATCTGAAGACATGCGTCGGCGGCACAGAGTTGTTCGGCCGTACCTGTGCGTCGTGCCGCGCGCGCCAGAGACTGGGTTAACGTGCTGACCTGGGAACGAGCGGCGTGTGCCGATGCGCATGCCTCGTCACGCCACGGATGGAGAGGCATGCCGTGGTCTGATCGAGGTCCGGGGGTGGGAACGGGTACGACATCCCCCAACGCCTCTGCCATCAACGCGAATATCTCTGGATCGCCTTCGCACGCATCACACGCCGCACGGTGCCGCTCCAACGAGGCAAGCCAGGGGGCGAACACACTGGGGGCGTCGTCGCAAAACGCTGCCCACGATGATGGAGGTCGCTTCGTACGGTGTCGAAGCTCGAACGTGTTGAGCAAGAACTCGGCGGCGGAACGATCGTCTAGATCGTCCTGAACCTGAATGCACCATCGCAGCCACCCATGGATGGCATGAGCATCAAAGGGAACACGATGGTTACCTTCTGTAGACGGATGCGTTCCAGAGAGCACGTGAAGAGGTCCGTTCGCGGCGCGGACCCAAGGCGACGATGCTAGGGATGTGCCCCGCCCTATGATGCGGTACGGAATCTCACGCTTCGCCAACGCGTCGGCAATAGATTCCGCACGCGCATCCACGCGACGCACCACGATGCCGATGTCGCGCCATCCACGAAACCCAAAGGTCTCTCGCTTGCCATGCAATGCTCGCAAGCACCCGGCAATGAGGTCGGCCTCTCTTGCTTCGCTCGCCGCTACGATCTCGGTGACGGCTTGGCGGCCGGGCTCAGACCGTTGTTCCGAAGCTGGACCTGTCTGCAAGAACAGATCCTTGGCAATGCGCCGAAGCGCCTTGTTGTCACTGCGCGGAAACGAGGAGAGGGTGCGTTCTTCGAATCCGCGTGCGAGCAGACGACTGCGAGTCTGAGCGCTGTTGCCGAAGACATGCACACGACGATCGTCCCATGGCAACGTCACAACTACCCTGCCACCGTGATCTACAACACGCCCTGTAAGCGCCTTCAAGATTCGATCCTCCACAGGGGTGAAGTCATCGAATCCGTCAACAACTAAGAGCGAGGGAATGTGCGCGATATCGCCGGATTCCAATTGCGTGCAAAGCGTGCGCAACAGGTCTTCGTGATCGTGCATGTCGGCCTGAAGCAGGCGCGCTTGATAGGCTTCGAATACATCGCAGCACGCCTGAATGCGGGTTGCACGAACGGGGTGAATCGCGTGGCTCGCCTTTCGTAACTGGCCCACAATCTCGGCCAGGGGCTGCCCCGATTGCTTTAGTTCCTTGAGCCATTGCAGGAGCCGTGCACGCACCCCCGGAAGATCCTCGACCTCATGAAACTCGGTGTCTCCCACGTCCCTCAAGGCCTGAGCCATTACGCGATCGCGTTCATCCATGGTGGGCAATGTGTGAATTCGAAACGAAGTGAGAAAGCGTTCCGCCGCCGCCGTGAACGTAACGAAAGGCGCATCGAGAATGCCTCGAGCCTTCCACCGAGAGAGGGCAACACGTTTGACATGCATAACCTGGGCATACGTTGGCAAGACGAGCAGCGTGGCCGCCGACAGATCGGTCGCCCCTCCATGTTGCCCTTCTCGAACCGCGGCCCCCCGGATCAGTTCAAGCGCCCTGGTCGTCTTGCCGCTCCCCGCCGGTCCTGACAAGAGCGTCCGCGGCGCAGCCAGGGGTTCAACGGGTGTCATGGGGTAGGGCGTCTCCGGCACAGTGCGACCCCTCATTGTCACCCCGGCCAACGACGTTGGAGCGTGGATCATACGGGGTTCGCGCCGTGTGAGGGTCAAGCCGCGTTTCGTGGGCGTCTGGCGTGAAATCGATGGGGGTATCGTTGCGTGCGATCGCGTCACCCTAGAATCGGTCATCAACGCGTAATCCGAATCACTTTGAGTTGCCGCAGGGACACCTCGTCGGTAGGCTCTGCCGTTTCATACGCCGCCACCAGGAGCTTGTCTTGCGAACTGAGATCAACGCACAGGTGGTGCTCTTAGGCACCGGATCCTACGTACCTCCCGGCGTCATTAGCAACGACACCTTGCGAACCATGGTGACCGGCTTCGACGAAGAGCGATCGGGCAACTTTGGCGAGTGGGTCGATCAAGTCACTCACATCCACGAGCGGCGCTTCAGTGGCCCCAAAGTTCGCAGCAGCGATCTTGCCCTTGAAGCGTCGAAGCGGGCATTGGCATCGGCCGGACTCAAGCCGACCGACCTCGACATGATCCTCTTTGCTTCGTTTACCCCAAGTCAGGCGATTCCCGGCGACCATTGCATTATGGCCAATGAGCTCGGATCGGGGAATACGCCGACGCTTCAGATCATGGCGGCCTGTGCAGGCTCCATCTACGGCATCAGCCTTGCGTACGGCATGATCATGTCAGGCCAAGCCAACAACGTGCTGGTCGTGGGTACAGAGACCGCGAGCAAGGCGCTCAACTTTCACGATCCCATTACGTCCATCTTGTTTGGCGACGGCGCCGGTGCCGTGATCCTGGGCAGAGGCGAATCAGATAGCAAAACAAGTGCGAGATATCCTGGTGCACTCAAGCCGGATCTCAGCTTTCTTTACAGCGCGAGAAACATTCACCTCGGCAATAGCAACATCCCCATCGACGTTGCTTGTTTCCCCGACAAAGAAGTGCGCCCCGGCGTCAAACTCGTTGAACAATCCGTAGTGGAAATGGAGAGCGGACCCAACGTCTTACGTACCGCCGTGAAAAACATGTCGGCGTGCGCTGTGCGTTGCCTTGGCTATGAGCCCGAGGCCTTGAAAGCTCGCGATCCGGAACTGCTCGAGACCCTAGCAAGCTCGTGGATTGTGCCTCACCAAGCCAATGGCCGCATTCTAGATGGCATTGCCAAGGAGCTTAAGGTGCCGCCAGAGCGCGTGATGCGCACGGTGTACATCTATGGCAACACCTCAGCCGCAAGCAATCTCATTGCACTTGATCATGGCATTCGCCACGGCAACCTCAAACGCACCCTAGACGACGACGGCAAGGTTCTCTCCATCGACACGGTGCCCGAGCAGCGCATCAAAGAAGGCGATCTCGTGCTGTTGCCTTCGATCGGCGGGGGGTATCTCATGGGCTGCGCCGGTTTCCGGATGGGTGTTGTTGGTTCCTGAGGTGGCAAGGTCGACACGCTGAGCTCGGCTCTGCACTCCGAGAGATCGCCTCGCGTGGAGGAACCACGCCACGCCTCCTCTCGAAGCACATTACCGTCGCCCATCGCATCGTACGGAATCGGAATGAATGGCGGAACGCAAGGGCGTGCGTGTGGGCCGCGAGACGTGCGGTGTGGGTTGTGTGGACAGGAACGATGGGATCTATGACGTGCGTGGATGCGCCGCAAGGAACATTAACGTTGCCGAATCTGGATGGGGCTGCCGTCAACGGAAACGTTCTCCAAGCGCGCATCGAAGGCGCCTTGTCGCCATCCACGCCATGCGCTGAACGTGAGTTGGGATCGCCTGTTGGGGGCGATAATGAGCCTGAACTTTCCCTCTGAATCTGTGAACACGCTCTGCACCCAAGCCCACACGGGCTCGCGATCGCTTGGATGGTGCGTTGTGACTTCGGTGTCGGCTTGTGGCACCCCCTGCTTGTCCAGCACTACGCCCTCAAGGGCGATCCCTCTCTGCACTTGTAGCACGTGCTCACCTGAGCCTGGGGTGACCACTTTCGGATCCGGATTCAGCCAGAGATCGCTTGAGGGGTCCTTGATTGCCACACTGACCGTGATCTCGTGTGCTGTCAGTTGAGTCCATGTGCATGTACCGTCCTTCCCTGTGTTACGAGATCCACCTCGCACTCCCGGGCTTGTCGAGACCGTTGCGCCAACAACGGGTAGTCCCTCGGGGTCCAGCACTTTGACAACAAGGGTCTCGTCGTCGGGCAAGGCCAACGTACGAACCACGATTTCACTTTGCCCATGCACGACATCTGAGACTCGCCCTTCTCCGGCATACCACTCGCGTCCACCGTCACGCTCCACGAGACCGTCGAAAAACGATGCTGGTGGGAAGGCCCCGCGGGAACGACGCAGTGAACGCACCGTGCTCATCGCAACAAATCGGATAGGGGTCTTGGTGTTCATCGGGATTGTGTTCGTCGGGATTGTGTTCGCCGGGACTGAGGTTGGGCAGCTTCTTTACCGCGTCGCCATGAGACACCGCGAGGCACGCACCGGGGAGAGGGGATCCCTTGGGGCCAAGGACCGTGCCAGACACAGTCGCCGTGCGGCGCACGACAAATACTGCTTCCGAGGAATCCATATCGACGACGATATCTTGGGGCCCCCAGACGATTGAACTCGCTGTACCAAGCTTGAGGGGCTGCTGTCACCGGCTGGTTTGGGGAACACAAGAACCCACCGGTGGAACATCAGTTTCCGCCCTACGTGAGAGGTATCTCGTCTCAGAGAGGGACGCAATGCGCGACGAGTAGCGCACTCTGTGCCGTCCATACAAGCTGAACGACTGCGTGAGGAATACAATGGAAACGAGTTTGGAGCACGCCTTGGAGAGATCAACTCTCGCGAGTAGCCACTAGTACCAATCGGCGCGTGCGATACGCCTACGACCTCAATGAATGGCGAAGTGAAGGCATCGCCGAGTCAGGGATCACGTTCAAGTCGTGCGTTCGACATTGGAAGACCACTCCGGACCGTAGGTCCCCTCTATCACCGCGCATTCGCGACCCATCTAGTTCGCATCCCTCTTCTCGACTCATCCCTCTCACCCAATCGCAGGGCCCCCACGCACGCTCGAGCACGTGCCCTTCCTCTCCCTACGGCCCATTCCGCACGTCGCACGGCCCACACGCATCCGCCTGCGCTCACCCTAGTCCATCAAAACAGAACGATGCGCTAGCCCCGCACCCCTGGGAACGAAAGTGCCTCAAGAGGCTGCGAAGTTCCTCTACGCAAGCCGACCTACACCAATCCATTCCGCACGTCGCACGCCCCCCACCCACCTCCTTGCATTCCGCAATCCGCCCCGAAAACTCACGATGCGATGGGCGAAGGTCATGTGCCGCGATAGGAGGCGCAGCGTAGTTCCTCTACGTAAGCCGGACTATCGTGGCGCAGGACCGAGTCCAGCGTGTCGCATGTGACACCCCAGCAACCAACAACACCAAAAAAGAAAAAGGGCTTTGCGCTGAAGCGCAAAGCCCTGTTCTAAGCAAAGTAGGAACTACTTGGCTTGCTGATAGTTGATGATCACAGCGTCAGAGAACTCGCTGTTATCCGAGTTGTCGGCCCAACCTGCGTATACGCAGCCGTTGAACGCATCGACACCGCCCCAGAGACCGTACTCGATGGTCTCCGCAACGCCGGCGACCATGGTGCTTGGTGCCGTCGAAAGCAATAGAGCACTGCTCCAGCTTGCTGTGCCATCGGAACTCCGCGCCGAGAAGCGCTCGATCGTGGCGACCGCAGGGGCCACCGCTGCACTGTTGATTTCATCGTTCCACGTGATGTAGACATCACCGGTCTTGCAGTCTGCGCCAAGGGTGGGCAGATACTGGTTGGCCGTATTGACGCCGTGCACCAACAAAGGTGCCGACCACGTGGTCGTGAAATCATCGGTGTAGATCGAGTTGACGTGCACAAGATTGGGCGTGACGCCAGGTACCGCGGGAATAGTGAGCGCCTCATAGGCAATCACTACGCGACCCTGATTGGGCACGGTTCCGGTAGCTGCTGGACATGGCTTGATCACTTCGATGTCGTGCAACGGCACGGTACGAGTGATGTCTGGCGTAGACGGCAGCGCGGGTGTCGTGGAAGGCAACGAGATGTTGTTGACTACCAAGGTGTCTTGTGCGAATCCGTTTGTGGCCACGAACATGCCATCGATGTCGACGGCGATTCGGATGTCGTTGGTGAACGTGATCGCAGCACTGTCGAATTCATTCTCCATCCATGTCACATACAGCTCACCACTCGGTCCCACAGCAGGACGCGCGTTGTACGGTGTATACGAGTTGACGGGGAATCCGAATACCGGATCAAGAGGACCAGGATTCAACGGACGGAAGGTCGCCACGTTGATGGTGGCCGCTGCCGCCACGGGTGCGCCAGCGAACCCTGCTACTGATGCGCCATTCACACTGACATCAATCTGTAGATTAAAGAACCCATCGAAGTTCTCGTAGTTAGCCCACGAAACATACGCGGCTTGACCACCCGTACCATCGGGACCCACAGCCAAGCTTGGGACTTCGTACTGGAACCCAAACAAGGGAAGGCCAATGGTTGACTCATGGAGTACAGCCGTTGACGTCAGACCAGCGTTTGCTCCGCCGACCCATGTCGCGCCCTTGTCGCTGCTGAAGAGCAAGACGATGAAGGACTGTTCGGCCAACACCGTGGGATCGTTCGCACGATAGCTCATCCATGCGTTTCCAAAGTCGTCATACTCGACCTGGGGATAGCTACGGAAGGCCACAGCGGGAAGACCGTCTTCGGCGGCACCTACAAACGCCGACGTCCAAGTCACGCCACCATCGATCGTGTTGTGAACCTGGATATCGGTGCCCTGGTAATCGCCAAAGGCGTGTCCCACGTCATCGTTCTCATTGACCATGATGACGTTGAAGCCAGGAACGGTTCCACCAGCTGCGGGGTCGGACTGACCGAAGTCGTCCACCACCGATGTGGGGTCAACCGAGACATCCACGTTGCTGTTGATGGTTGTGCCTTCGTCCGTCAGGTTTACCACAGGCGACTTGAGCAAGTAGTTGACCTCGAACTCGTGGCATTGGCCATCGGGGTTCGTCACACGAACGGTGACTTCCACAATGCCATCGCCATCGGTGTCGAGTGCCGCCAACTCATTGGTGTTGGTCGCGCCGACGAAGGGAATACCATCGATGCGAGTGGTTCCAGTGATGGTGGTGGGCGTCACAACAGCGGGAACACCATTCACATCGTCGATTTCCATCCACAACGGTGTGGCACCTGCAGGTACCGCGAAGGGCTCTGTAGGTGCAGGCGTGAGGAAAGGAGCCGCGACATCATTCGGATCGCCTGCGTACATGACGTAGGTCGGCACCCGCGTCTTGGGCTCGTAGGGGCCCACGCCTGTGTCCCACAGCTCGGCGGCCGCCAACGCCGGATCCGAGGCGGGGCTCGGGCCGCTGCCGTCGCGGGGTACTTCAAGGCCTACTGCTGCAGCGAGTTCCTC
>JAVJHY011505123.1:39567-56667 GCA_035593235.1 Phascolosoma agassizii | reverse complement strand
AGAGTGTCCATACATGCCCAAAAATCTTCATGATGATATGCCATTAACTGACCTTCGGCAGCCAGCCGCTGAAGCGGTTCACGCTCAAACAGCGTGTCATCGCCATCAATATAATTCGCAATCTCGGGTTCCAGAACAAAGAAGGCGCCATTTATCCAGCCTTCTGCTGCCTGTGGTTTCTCTGAAAAATCGACGATTTGACTACCTTGAATGTCAAGGTGTCCATATCGGGCTGGTGGACGTACAGCCGTCAGCGTGGCCAGTTTGCCATGCGACTTGTGGAAAGCAAGGAGGGCCTTGAGGTCTATCTTGCCGACGCCATCTCCCCAAGTCAGCATAAATGTGTCCGGCCCGAGGTGCGGTATTAATCGCTTGATTCTACCACCCGTATTCGTCTCCTCACCCGTATCGATCAAATTAACGGTCCAATCTTCCGGAACTGCACCGTGAGATTCAACGGTTCCGTGCGCTGGACGAACGGTTAAATCGGCTGAAAGGTGGGCGTGGTCGAAGAACCAGCGTTTGATGTAGTCTCCTTTGTAACCAAGACCAACAACGAATTCGTCATGACCGAATTCATAGTAGTAACGCATAATGTGCCAAAGTATTGGTTTGGTGCCAATCTCGACCATGGGCTTTGGCCGAATGACGGTTTCTTCGGAGAGGCGGCTGCCAACTCCACCAGCCAAAATTCCTACTTTCATAACAGATTCCTTAACTTTACAGTTGTTCACATGCTGGATTGAGTGTGATCATCACTTAAAGTATTCCAGATCACTTTAAAGCGGCAATAATATCTGAATCCTATACGCGCTGAGTGATACCGAGTTCATGCTTATTGGAAATTAGGAGTAATTGCAAATTGATTTGAGCGCTGGTTCTGACTTGCCCGATACTCAGCAACAAATTGGGCATTCTGGGCATTTAAAACAACAGGTTTATCACATTTCCAAAGATTCTTTCCGTTATTGTACGCGTTTCACAAAGCTGGAGGAGTAGAAATTAAGAGACTGAATGGTAGAAGCGGAATTGCTTTCCGCTCCTCAAAGCTTCTCAGTTACTGTGGCATTGTGCCAACGAGTTCAACCATTCTTCCACATCGAGGTATCCGTCATTATCCGCATCGGTGGTATGGTCTATATCAGTCAACGAGTTTAAGGAATCTGATTGATCACTGTCAATCAGCAAATTCTCCCAGGTATCAGCGATTCCATCCGCATCGGTATCATAGTTATCCCCGTGAGTGCGGGTTGGTAAATAGTCTGTGTAGTCGCGTTGCCCCTGATCGTCGACAGAACCTTCATAAAAACAATACTCACCGGGCGTACAAGGTCCTATGACAGGTGGAACTCTTGGGCCAATACCGATTTCAGCAGATGGTAGGACTGGCAATGTTCCCACCCCATTTGCTTCAGCAATTATTCGTCTGTCGGCGCTATCTCTGTACGGTCGACTTGCTCCTACACATGAAAGATTGAGTTTACTATCGCCGTCCAAATACTCACGTGGATGGTTCAGCCTTTTAGTTGAATTACTTTTATAGTTCTCTATCACGCTTCCATTCTTACGAATCAACACATTACCATTCACGACATAATTTCCATCTTTGTAGATGAGGTGTTCAGTGTGCACTCGAGTATCAGGCCCTTCTTTATAGATATTATTTTCAATATACAAATCGTTCGTTGTTCCAGCGCCAGCCGATGCGGAAGCACGCGTTCCGTCACCATACATATTAAAAACAAAGTTGTTTATCACTTCACCATAGGCGCCTCGAATTTGTGGGTTACGGGAGACTGTGTTGGCAAACACGTTGGCAACATGAGAGATGCCCCCGATTTGGGTGCCGTTAAGAGAACTATTCTGCGGACCAGTTGAATGATTGGGGAATCGATAATCGCCAGTCTGTTTATTTTCATTTGATGCATTACCACACTCACTATCCCTGCGTTTACAGGTTGTATCACCCTCACCAACAATAGATTGCATTAGGGTAATGTGATCTGGAACTGTCCGCTCAGTTGAACTATTTACATGAATAGAAAAGCTATCGTCCGTAGACCACATTATTGACATATGATCGAACATTAGTCTGCTTGGAGCCCCTTGAGCACGGCCACCAATAGCAACACCACGATTCGTCATATTTCGCGATGAATCAAGAGTGTCACGGAGTTTGATATCACAATACCTCCAGACTACATCATCAACATTGGAGTTCAAACTTACTGGTCTATAACCAGTAATAACTATTCCCGGCGAGGGTGCAGTTTGACAGGCAACGGTTAATTGACCGCGCTCTACCCTTACGGCATCGTACACACCAGTATATATTTCTCCGGAAACACAGAACGTCACTATGCGTGAACTGACATTTGCCTCGTTAATGCCAGACACCGCCTCTCGATAAGATATTAGTCCATCGCCATCAACATTTATATCATCAAGTGTATTGACACAAAACACGCGACCGCCTCTTCCACCTGTTGATTTCTTTCCGTGACCAGTCGCACCCGGGAATGCATAGACACCCATTCTTTTATCTTCATTTCCGGCTGAATCTAGGTTAGCCAACAACTGTTCCTTATTTGAGAGATGGCCTCCTAAATCAGTCGCAATCGCCAGGGCTGGACTTTCAGCTGTAGAATCCTCAACCTCCTGTATAACAGGTTGATCTGAATTCACAGACAACGGCGACTCATCGGCAACCACCAACTGATTAATGTCTGTTACAGCTGCTATCTGCTCGCCAGCTGAAATTGAAATATTCCGTATTTCTTCTTCCGATAAAGCTTGCTCATAAATACGAATATCATCAACCATTCCGTTAAGCAAATTGACAGGCTGATCAACCGAGCGACCTCCCACAATGACAGGCATCAGTGGATCAATATCAATAGTACCGGAAACCGATACCTGCCCAACTTTTACACCGTTCAGAAAAAGAGTTAGATAATTCGCATCAATTCTTATCGCAGTGTGATACCACATTCCAAGATCTAAATTATCACTGTTAGCAATTACAGATTTCGTAACGCCCCTGATTCTAACAATTGCTTTTACCCTTCTAAGCGATCCCACATTTACCACACTCAGCGAAAATATTTGATTCACTATTCCAGCTGCTTTAGAAATAATTTCAGAGGAAGTCCCGCTAACAGGAAATGAATGTGCTTTAAACCAGCCCATTAGTGTGAAACCATTTTCACTAGCATCCAGCGAACCTATATCAACTAAATCATCAATACCGTCCAAACGTATGGAATAGAGACTGCCATCAGCAGTACTCTTATCAAATACCGCTCCATTTAACAAATATCCATTATTTCCCTTTCCACTAAAATCCAGAGTGACTTCTCCATCACCCTCGTTCATTGTTAGCATTGCAATCAAGCCAGTGGAGACAGTCTTATAGACATTGATTTTTACTACAGCCACCGATGAAAAATACACACCATCAGTTACCTGATAGGTAAACTCATCAGAACCCGAAAAATCAGCATTAGCAGCGTAACGGAACGACCCGTTTGGATTCAATGTTAAACCGCCATGCGCAACATCATCAACAAGTACAGTACGAAGTACACCCGTTCCGTTAACAATATCGTTTGCTAAAACTCCGCTTACAGATGTTCTAACGAGATCATAGTTCACTGGAACTGAATACTCATCAGCTATTGCTATTGGTGGTCTATCATTTGCCAGTACACTTTTACTCGCGATAGCTTCTATTTCCGATTTACTCAATGCGTGGTCTAATATCCGAACGTCATCAAGCAACCCAGTAAAGTAACGAGATCCGGCTCCTTGTTGCTGACTCCCAACTGAAACATGAATTCTATCGTCCTGAAGAATTTCTCCAGTTTGCTCACTGCGACCAACCTCTACACCATTGAGATACAGTCTCATGTATTCACCATCGTAGGTGAAAGCAGCGTGATACCACCGTTGTATAGACAGATCGCCAGTGCTTGCAATAAGTGTCTTGGTTCTGCTACCCGTATTCAGACGTGCACGAAGTCTTGTCTCATTTCCAACGCGGATTGTGCTCAGCATAAATACATGCTCGTTTGCAGAGATACCTGAGGCTTTGGAAATTAATCTGCCATCTCTCTGTTCATTATTATATGCAACTGGCTTTAACCAGGAAGCGAGAGTCAGACTGTTACCTGGAACATCTAAACCCCCTAAATCAACAAAACCCTCGACTCCATCAAAATATAGCGAATACGAACTCCCATCATTCGTTTCGGCGTCGTAATTTACTCCATTGCTCAAAAGGCCATTATTACCATGCCCACTGTAGTCAAAAGAAACCGATCCAGTTCCCTCATCAAAAGGTAAAATAACAACTGAATCAGCTCGTGACTTATTTTGAAAAATCGTCAACAACACAAACGTCGATAATAAAATCGTACCGATAGCGCTTGCACTGCTGGTCGTCTTTTTCTGTTTGTTCTTAAATCTCACGGTAAGTGATGCCTGATGATTTGAGCAATATGGGTAGTAAGATCAATCCGATCTCCTAGCTGTGATTTATGTCGATGTAACGGTACATTTGACAAGCGAAACTGCCAACTCCACAATTGAGACACTTATCACAGCACACGACTCTATATAAATACATTAAAACTAGATCATACACAATTACTGATCAGATATGAACGCAGGGGTCTCAGCATGTCTCTCGAACGAGTGGCAGTAGCGGAAATTAGTGCCGAGGAACATCAAATATTCATTATTTCCGGTTTTTCACAAATTGGTTCAACTTAGCTTTCTGCCTCCCCTTCAGAACCTGATCTCTGTAAGCACCTATATCTATGTATTTTTCACGCTGCTCTTTTTGGAAATCTATATGTTCATCTATATTTAACAACGTTAATTGAACTCCTAGAGCTACGTCGTCTCTTAAAAGCGAGTCAAGCACCAGATCCCCTAATTCACTTTTATAGTGGTTCAACTCCCAATGATATGCCATTTCATCAGTCTTGTTCTCAGGAAGCTCTTCAGACGTGAATTCATTGTATATCGCAAAATCAAATATCCTAAATGGTGTTTTATTTGAAACCATTGCTACATCATCATTGATTGACACAATATCCCGCTTCCACTGATACCACTTGTCAATACCTATGGAGTAATCCAGAGCCTCCCAATGCAGTATATGATTAGGACCGAAAACAATATCAAGCTTAATATTATGCTCATAGCAAAGAATCAGAAACTGCCTGAAATCCTCGACTGAAGATTTGCGAGTATCTCGATACTGGCTGTTATTATCGAATCCATCAAAGTATGTCGATTGTGAGTAGATTTTTTTTAACTGACCACCAAAGTTTCGAAGATTAGTTGAGTTATGTGACTTCTCTCGTTGTCCGTTTTCATCATATATTGTAATTTTCTTTTGACGCTCTCCATATAGTGTCAGGACAGAATTTTTCAATGTATTTAGCGAGAACAAATAACTATAGAGATTTTTTTTGCCAAAATATTCATCGAAATCTGCAACTTTCTGCTCTTCATTCGAATTGAAATTTATATAATCAGCCACTAACAATACATTTTTTAGCTGTCCTTGCTTAATAGCATATTCTAAATATCTCGTTAACTCATACATAGAGCTCCCGCCAGTTGCCAGATTATAGGCGGGTTGATTGAAGTATCTGTGATACGGATCATAGCCAAATTCCGCTCTGGATGAGCCAAGAATTATACTAACTGGTTTTTTATTTTTAACATGGATTGCCTTGGATAACCTAAGTTGACTTACCTCCTGGGTCTTTCTCATACTAACCAGATTAGTTCCATAAAAATTAAATGGATCGATTGAAAAATTTAACCCAGCTATTGCTAAAGTCAAAATAGCAAAAATTAGAAATACGATTTTTATGAACTTGATATCTGTCATTTTATCAAAAATTAAAATAGAGAAACTCAGATACTTTACTAAGCATGAGAAAAGGTACTGTCAGGAAAATCACTGTGATAACGGCCGTAATATAGGAAGGAACGAATCGTTTTCTTAACTCAACAGAATTCTTAAATACTAAAACGAATATCAACGCGGTAGACACCCATACGTAAGTTTGAAAGTTGCCCCGGATATTGATAAGGGAATTACCGAACTCCACTCCATATTGGCTCAACACTGGAAATTTCAAACCAACTATGTCAGGCAGCCTCACCCCATTAAATCCAAACATCCCGTTTAACACTTTTATTGCATCGGTCCACTCTCTAGCTCTAAAAAAAACCCATGCTATCACTACAAAATTGAATGTAAGTGCCCATCCCAACCAAGACCAAAGCTTAATATCAAACCGGGACCATGCGCGATGGACTGTCAGAGCAACTCCATGTAGAAAACCCCAAAACACGAATGTCCAACCAGCACCATGCCATAATCCACCGAATACAAATGTGGCCATTAAATTGTTATAGGTCCGAAACTCACCATGTCGACTTCCACCCAGTGGAATATAAAGATAATCACGTAGAAAACGACTTAACGTGATATGCCAACGTCGCCAAAACTCTTGAATATTTGTCGCCTTGTAAGGGCTATTAAAATTGACGGGTAAATTTATATTAAACAATAACGCGAGTCCGACAGCCATATCGGTATAGCCACTAAAATCGAAATATAACTGAAATGTATAAGATAAGCTGGTGACCCATGCCTCTATGAATTGGAGAGTTGATGAAACATCAAAACCAGCTGTCGCCCATGAAGCAAACGTATCAGCAATTACGACTTTTTTAAACAAACCAATAGAGAATATGAAAAGCCCGACTGATACGTTTTTAAAATTGATAAGCTGGTTATCGGCATTTGAAAACTGAGGAATCATTTCCCGATTATGTACAATTGGCCCAGCTATGAGCTGCGGAAAAAAACACACAAAAACAGCGTAATTTACGAATCTGCGATCGTTAACTTCATTCCTATAACAATCAACGAGATATGCTATCTGCTGAAAGGTAAAGAATGATATGGCAAGCGGTAGCGCCAAATTCAATGCAGAATACCCTGTTCCTGTGATGGAATTTACGTTCTCTATCAGAAAGTCTGCGTATTTAAAATATCCAAGCAAACCCAGATTCGCCGTAACAGCGATTGCCAACAAATTTTTGCTGGTTAAATAAGTAGAAGCGAAGACCTCTTTCGAGCATAATTGCGAACCGACTAGATAGTTAAATAAAATCGAGCCGATTATAAGGGGGAGATATAGTACATTCCACCAACTATAAAAAAATAGGCTGGCAACCACCAAAAACACTTTGCCAGCCTCTTTCCTGCCACTGCTATTTAACCAAAAATATGCAAAAAAAGTAACGGGCAGAAATGCGAATATAAACTCGTAAGAATTAAATAACATCCGTAAATCCGTTTTGTAGAATCACAATTCTCGTCTCATTTGACATGTAACAGTAAACAGTCTTATTTCACATAAAACGCTAAATATACTCACTCCTAATAACCAAAAGTGTTTCACAGCGTGCTCTCTCTGAACTCCACTAAGCGCAACCCTGTTTCACATTGTATCTAACAGCGGATTAATCCAGCCAGATTGATGCATCCGCTCCCCCATGAACTTCGCACCTTCCAGGGTATAGTGTCCGTAGTCATAGTGAACTGGTAAGAGATCTTTAGTGGCACCGTCACAAATACTTCGCTCAAGATCACACGCGTAATCAAGTTTTTCTAAAAAAACTATATCTGCGTTGTCAGCTATCTCTTTTATTTTTTTATTTGTACCTATTACTGCACCACTCAACGAGTTGAAAAATATTCTATCAATCAGTTCTTTGTTGATCTTTTCCGGGGAATATTGGGAAAATACTTTTCTAAATATTTTTTTACTATCGAAGTATTCAGGCGCCGTACCAGTGATGGCAATATTTGGATTCTCGTTCTGCAATGCATCTAATATGTCAGAGAGCATCGCAACGATTTTTTCCTTATTTTTCCATCTCGCGGTAAACAGAATCCAGTCTGCCTGCGCAAATAATTCGCTACGACGTTTCATTAATTTTGAAAAACACTTCTCTATGATATTTTTACTATTTTCAAATAATCCAACAGCCTCATAACATCCAAACTGAAAATCCAGACGCCTAACCTCGACTTCATCAAAGATGGAGGAGTTCATATATACTGCGTTAAATATATCTTTGGAGTGTGAGTCTCCCAGTACCAGTAGATTTAAAATTCGTTCATTAGACGCTAGTGTCGAAAAGGTTCTAAATTCTTCGGAATGATCAGGGTTTTTGATTAAAATATCCCACGTTTTTTTACGCATTGATTCGTATTCAATAAGATATTCGTTATATTCATATTTTTTAATAGAATCTGTATACGTATGCAACACACTGCCAGACACAACGAACAATATCAGCGCAATCGCTGACCCATATAACAATTGTTTCTGTTTCGGAAGAATCTTGTCCTTAGAACGTCTGAACGGCAGTTCAACAAATCTCCAACTGAGGTATGCCAACAGAAAAGATAGAATGATCAATATCCACTTTTCCCACACCGACGGTTCGAATAAAGTACGGATACGCGAAAATGCAAAAAGTGGTTGATGCCAAAGATACACACTGTAACTGATTAAACCTATACCCACCAAAGGCTTGAATGACAGCATTTTGGCAACAAATGTACCTGATGTGGCAAAAAGTATTACAAGTGCTGTACCACCCACCGGCATCAAGGCAAAAAGGGAAGGAAACGGCGTTGCTTCGTCTAGTGTGAAAATCGACAGTGCTATCAAACTGATACCAACAAGTGCAAGAAACTCGTTAGACTGTCTCCCCCGATACAGAATCAAGAAGGCACATATCGAACCGGCTAACAATTCCCAGGCTCGTGTCGGTGCGAAGAAAAAATTTGCAGAAGCGTAGTTTCTCCATGCAATCTCCGCCAAGCACAAACTCAGTGCTGCAAGTATGCACACTATGGCAACAACTTTCCTCGTTCCAAATCTCCATAAAGACAGTAGAAGCAGAGGAAATATGATGTAATATTGTTCCTCGACCGCCAGACTCCATGTGTGAATCAGCGGATTTTCACCCACTTCAGGTGCGAAGTATCCGCTTTGAAACCAAAATAGAATATTTGATGCGAACAAGGAAACTGCGACTACTCCGGCGAAAAAATCTTTGATTTGTGGTGGAGTCATCCAAAGAAACGCAAAGGGGATACAACATAATAAAATGAAAAAAAGTGCCGGTAATATCCGACGCGCACGTCGCTCATAGAATCGAAGAATCGAAAAACGGCCTTGGTTTAACTCTGAGACAATAAGCGTTGTGATCAAATAGCCGCTAATCACAAAAAAAACATCGACGCCAACAAAACCCCCGGCAAAAATGGCGAAACCTGCATGAAAAAATATAACAGGAACTACGGCTATGGTTCTTAGTCCGTCTATTTCTCTGCGGTATTCCATAAATGTCTAGTTCTTTTACTTGATTGTGCCTGGCATCGGGTAATCACAAACGACAGCGACTCTTAGGAAAATTAACCCAGATATTGAATATGGGTGGTGTACATTACCTGCACGATTTCGTCACTTTCTAGTTCGTAGCATCTACGACGCGCACTCGGGTGCCAGTACCTGACGTGACTAAACTCTGCATGAATATACAATTCGACAGCGCTTTACTTGATGCTTTGGAAATGATGCGTGGGTCTTTAAATGTTTCCGGAAAGAATTCGGCCTTAAACTATGCAATTCCCAACAACCAGCAGTGTCACCATACAGATTGCAAATCTCATGCCTCTACGCTTCCGCAGATAACTATGGTACGACACCTGCTAACACGTAGTGTATCGACATTAAGTTCAGGGAGTTGTGACAGCTTCAGAAAATTCAGCACTAACCGGATGAAGTCTCGATTCAATCGCCTGCTTCGCCGCATTAAACTCGTTTGTTTCGATTAACCCAATCGTGAACTGTTTCGGCACATCAGTGAGTAGACTAGCTGAGTTGTCTCGACCAAAGCCCAAAATCGTCATTCCACCTGACGCAGTAGCTGGACGATAGGAATCGACAATATCATCGTTTTCGTGATGAATTACATAAAATGAGCGACTTACCTCTGACGCTGACATATATGCCCACTCCTCAGGTTCCAGATCACCAACCCAGATGTCAGTAGCTGCTAACTGAGTAGACACGCCACCCGACCTTACCGAAGAGTCACCACTATCAAGCAAGCCGCCAGGTACCCCCTCGTATAGAAACCAATAGGTCTGCGCTGCCTTTGCGACCGACAATGTTGCGAAATGCGGGTAAATATCCCAAACAGTTTCCCACAAGCCGTCCCCAGTAATCGAGCTAATTGTGGCTTTCACCGGGCCATTGGTCGTCAATGTACTGCTTGATGTCGTCGCACCAGGATGAAAGTGCCCACCGTTTTCAGGGCTGACAAGATTCGGAATCCCTCGAAACTGCCCAAAAGCACCGGCGACGTCATCATCGTATCCAATCCAATCTGCTCCATCGATATCCACCAGACTTGAGAATCCACCTCCCTGCTTGTGAAAGTAGTAATCGGCGGCTTGCGTGTCAATCAAGAAACTGAGTTGCCCTTCATCAGTGATATTATCAGTCACCTGCACCAACGGAATACTTGTACTGGCAGTGCCAGCTCCGTTAACAATATCAAAATAAATATGAAAAAATCGCACGGTGTGCGCTGATGAGATACCCGGGGCCATTAAGGTCAGCTGATTGTTGTCAGCTTGACAATGTATGTCCGGATTAATAATTGTGCCATCGTCATCCACTTCGTGGCAACGCAATGTTGCGGGTTCAAATAGTTCGAACCCGCCAGCTGCCACAATGAGTTGGTCAAAGTCAACTTCCAACTCGACTACATTGTTGTTACGATCAAAATCACCACTGGCAATGCCCAACAATACCCGGTATGGCCAGTTCTGATCCCACCAAATCCCTTCCCCGCTGTTAACGGTATTAACACTCACACTAGCTGCTAAAGAGTGGTTACCATCTGCATCCAATGCCACGACTTCATAGTCATGAATTAAACTGGTTACTGCATCATCTGTGAAACTTAGTCCGGTGACAGTGGCCAATAGCACCGAATCCCGATAGATTTGGTAACCAACGACCCGAATGTTATCGATTGCTGCTGACCAGGTGAGCGTAACTCCAGAGTCTGACAGAACCGTGCCAAGCAAGTCGCCCGGAGTTGTTGGAATTGCGTACGGTGAATCTATGGGTACCGATTTGTTCTCATAAGCCATTAATCGACGGTGTGCCCAGCCGATAGACACGATGTCAAGATCCCCGTCGTTGTCTGCGTCAAACAATTGTGCACCGTCATGATGTTCATCCCCTGCATGCACGATCTCTGGTATCCACGTTCCATCGCCTTGTAGTTTGTAAACCTGAAGCAATAATCCCGGTGGGTTTGTGAATTGATGCTCGCCAACTACGACTTCTTTGATGCCGTCACCATCAAGATCTGACACATCTACGCTTTGCGCCAATCCAACATCGAAGTTATCGATCATATGTTCAGACCAAAGCACAGTAGGGTCACTGCCCTGTTCAAACCATGAAATCGCTTTGGTAGTATCGTGACCAAAACCGATCAACGCGTCAAGGTCGCCATCATTGTCCATATCTACAAGAATATTTCGATCAGGTTGACCGGGCGTGTCACCTGTAAGATCAAATCGGGTGTACTGATCTCCGCCGTCATTGCGATACCAGGTATACCCGGTAAGTAAGTCAAGGTCCCCATCGTGATCTATGTCTGCGTTATCGAGGGCTTCACCGCCACATGCTGTATCAAGGACACGCCAGCTCCAGTCATCCGTGGTAATCGAACTCACTGGCGGCACCGTTAGCATCTGCAAACCACTAATGCAATTCTGCCAGGACAGTGCAACTTCCAACTTGTCGCCGACAAATTTTGCAATGCTGACACCCTGCAAAAAATCACCAGCGGCCTGTTCTATGTTGCTATGGACTGTGAAATTACCGCCACCATCGTTTCTTGCCCAGCTGAGCGAACTATTGCTGGCACTACCGATACCCTGCGAACCCAGTACATCAAGGTCGCCGTCTTCATCAAAATCGTATAACGTGGCCATTTGATTAAGTGGTGCCCCAATTGTAAATCTGTCCCACTGGCCATCTATCGACCCAGGGTTGCGCCACCACCATCCTCCTGTTGCTATATCCTCCAATCCGTCACCATCCAGATCACCGTGCTCAACAAACACTGTGCGGTATGGCACGGAACTATCGATGACGAATCTTTCCCATTCCAGTGAAATTGAGTCCAGTTCATTTATCCAAATGCTGAGTCCCGGGACGCCTTCCTTAAATGGTTTCCCGAGAATATCCAGATCTCCGTCACCATCGAGGTCCACGAGCTTGGATTCGTGATTCGCAATTCCCACAGATACCAATTGCGGAAAAAACAAACCAGTGCCATCTCCATAGAAAATTCGCAATTCTGGTGTGGTATTTCCGCCGAGGTACATTTCTCCAGACATCACGTCAAGGAATCCATCGTTGTTCACATCGCCTATATTCAGGCTATGGCCATTTTCTATGTCTTCATCCAGTAACTCTGAACCAACCCACCCAGAGCCATCCCATTGATACATGGTCAATCTATCGGCCCCTTCTGCGGAATCAAATACCACTTCAGGCCGTCCTCCTGTAACTAACTGTGCGACTTGTACTCTCACCAAAGTCTTGTTGGCATCTATTGCCTGTGGCAAGTAACCGCCCTGGCCATCGTACTTGAACCAATACCCTGCGCCGACCAGATCAGTAAACCCATCCAGGTCGATATCCGCAGCTGCAAATCCCTCGGAGTTGGCAGATGCAGTAAATATAATAGTAGCCGGCCATGGCTCAATCGTAGGGTTTAAAGGTATTTCTGCCAAATAGATGTGGCGAGTGCTGTTATTCCAATAGGCAAGCTCATCTCTACCGTCTCCATCAAAATCACCAAACACCTGATCGTGATACCTGGAGCCCGGTATATCTGCTATTTCACGACGGGTCCAACGATTACCGAAATTGGGATACGGATTTTCCCACCAATATAGCCGACTCCCGTTGATGTCTTCGCCCAGTACAAAATCCAAATCCCCATCAGAGTCGATATCATATGATGCTCCACCCACCTGCAATGGCAACAAATCCGGTTCAACCACATGTCGAACCCAGCCATCGTTGGCCCGCTCCCACCACTCCATCGAGGGCCCAGCAGTCCCCCCACGACCACCAATAACGAAATCACTAATTCCGTCACCGCTAATATCAAACGCATGTGCCGCAGTCTGGTCAACCCAGTCACCAGCGGGTGCCGGTATATCACCATCTGCCGTGGATAGTCTGGACCACGATACAATTCGAAGTGAATTTCCAGGCGTCGTCGAACGTATTGTCTTAGAGACACTATCTTGCTCACCCCCCATATTGGTAACTGTTAATGTGGCATTGAAGTTACCTATGTCGTTATAGAGATGGTCAACCACCATGCCGTTTGCTGTATTTCCATCTCCGAAATCCCAACTAAAATCAAGATTTTGCTTATCAAATGCTGATGATGCTGAAGCATCGAAAGTGACTAAAAGCGGTGCATCACCAAGTTGAGGAGATACAGTAAAAGAGGCTTTTGGAGCGGTGTCTCCAGCCGCAAACGCGATTTCGGCCAAACCCATCGCACGCTGAAGAATTCGTACATCATCGATCAATCCATCAAATTCCCGCCCACCACCTGGTTGGCTACCCACAGCCACGTTAATCGTCGGATCGCGATCAACCTCACCGGACACACTTAGAGTTTTCACCTCAACTCCGTCCAGATACAGTTTTGCAACGCTGCCATCATAAGTTGCCGCACCATGATACCAGCGACCAATCTGTATATTGGTGCCGGGGTTTGCTCTTACAGTATAGGTAGAGCCATCTACTTTTAAACGTAGCCTCAGCCGAACTTCATTTCCTGCTGCTACCGTCCCAAGTGCAAAAATATGGTCGTTCGATTCAAGGCCATCGGCCTTGGAAATAATTCGCGGATCACTGGAATCTCCAGGGAAGGAGTCGGCTTTAAACCAAGCTGCGAGCGTAAGTCCCGACCCGGCAACGTCCAGGGGTCCAAGTTCAATACGATCATTAACTCCATCGAACTCCAGAGATGAAAGAGATTCATCACCAGAATCGGACACATAGGTCGCACCGATAACAGTCCCGTGATTGCCAAAGCCACTGATGTCTGTGGCGGGATTCAAGCCGTCATCAAGAGGTAGTTGAACCACAGCGTCGGCGTCTGGGGGAGTGAAGGGTTCTATTGTAATGTTGACCGTGGTTTCACTACTCGACAGTGCTCCGTCGCTAGCAACATAAGTAAAAACATCGGTACCCTCATAGCCGCTATTGGGCGTATACGAAAATGCTCCATCTGGCTGCAATTCCAAAACCCCATTGGTAGGCAATTGCACCGATGTAGCAGTTAAAACGTCTCCATCTGCATCAGTATCATTAGCCAACACGTTTTCCTGTAGTACTGTGTCGAATGCTGTCAGGTAATCGTCACCCTCTGCCTGGGGCAGGTCTGGTGAGCCAATGACTGCCAACAGCACTGTTGCTTCAGCAGTGCCAGCAGTAGTCGCATCTACCGCCCGGTAAACAAATGAATCTTCACCAAAGAAATTTTCATTTGGCACATAGCTAAAACCTCCATCTGCACTGATTGATACAGCACCGTTTTCGGTGTCTGAAACTATCTCGGCTTGAAGGTTATTCGGTGGCGACGAATCGGTATCATTCAATAATACACCTGGAGCGCTAACAACAATGGAAGCGTCTTCCTGCACGTCGTACAAATCAGGAAAAACCTGTGGTGGAACCGCCACGTTCAAACTCACCACAGCCTCTGCGGATTCAGCGCCGTTTGGATCAATTGTGGTGTAGCTAAACGAATCAGAGCCCAGATACCCAGGATCGGGTGTGTAAGTGAAAGCCCCATCAGTGTTTAAATTTAGCTCGCCATGACTAACCTGTATATTACCTGGCAGGGTTTCCAGCACGTCCATCTCGGGATCGGTATCGTTGCTTAAGACTCCCGGAGCAGATACGGTCAACTGTTGATCAGGCTCCGCCTGATACTCGTCGTCAACGGCCGATGGTGTATCATTGATCGGATCTATTGAAATTACTACGGTTGCAATATTTGACAAGGCTGCGCCATCACTTGCCTGATAGGTAAAAAAGTCAATGCCAAAAAAATTCGTGTTCGGCAGGTATTCAAATGAACCATCAGAATTAAGTGTCACATCACCACTGACAGGTGGTGTCTCAAGAATAGCGCTCAACTGTTGAGTGGCCTCATCTATATCGTTAAGCAACACACTATTTTGATTATTCACCACGAGTGGTTCGTCTTCGACCGCAGTGTATTCTTCGCCAACCGCCACAGGGGCCAGGTTCCCAACTGCAAGTTCTTGTATCTCCGAAACACTTAGTGCGCGCTGAAGAATTCTTACATCATCTATCTGGCCATGCCAGACCTTGTCACCCGCAGGTTGCCCCCCCACGGCAACCCCCACTGAGTCATCTTGATCTACTACACCAGCCAAAGCTTCGGAACCTATCTGCACACCGTCAAGAAATAGTTTAAAACTACTACCATCATAAGTTGCTGCCGCGTGATACCACGCTCCAGCAGCAATATTGTGACCGGCATTAGCCCTGAGAGTGTGGGTAGTACCATCAATTCTAACCCGTGCGCGCAATCGGGTTTCATTGCCTACTGCTATGGTACTTAGCATAAACAGATGTGCGTTGCTCCCGGAGCTCAGTGCTTTTGAGATTATTCTCGCGTCGCGGGAATTGCCAGGAAAGGACTCTGCGTTAAACCAGGCAGCCATAGTTAACCCATCGCCATTTACATCTAATGTGCCAAGGTCGACAATGCTAGTGGTTCCATCGAACGCCAGAGATGATGATGACCCGTCGCCTGAAGTGTTGTTATAAACCGGCCCCTGCAGAACCCCGTGATTATCGTAGCCACTACTGTCAGTGGCCGGATTTAGACCGTCATCCAACACCAGATGCACTAGCAAATCAATATCAGAATTCGGTTCGGGTTCCACGGAGATGCTGACATTTGTTTCATCGGTTGAGAGCAATCCATCCGTAGCTACATAGGTGAAGCTATCAGTACCGCTAAATCCTGCATTTGGCGTGTAGGTAAATACCCCGTCCGAATCAAAAATCAAAGTACCGCTTTGCGGCAATTGAATTGGAGTAGCTGTTAGAATCTCGTCATCCACATCGGTATCATTCGTGAGTACATTCCCAATTAATCGCGATTCAAACTCTGTCGTGTAGATATCAGCCACAGCAACTGGTTCGTCTGGTACCGCATTAACAGTTAAGGAGACCAGCCCTTCCGCACTACTCCCATTGATTGAATCTGCCGCGCGATAGGAAAAGCTGTCTGCGCCATTAAAATTCTCATTCGGTATATAGGTAAATCCCCCATCTACGTTCACAGTTACCGTACCGTTGACAGCTGCGGTTGCCAACGATACTTGTAAATCATCCGGAGGCGTCGAATCGATGTCATTCACCAGGAGCCCTGGTTGTAACTCAACCAGCGTACTGTCCTCGTCAACGATATAGGTGTCTGCCGATACTAGTGGTGGAGGCACTATCGTTATGGTGACATCGACTTCCAAAGATTCAGCCCCGGCGGAATCGACGGCTTTATAACTAAAAGTATCGCTGCCTGGGTGATTTTCATCGGGAGTGTAAGTGAATGATCCATCGTTATTCAGTATAAGGACACCATGGCTCGTGTTAACTGCACCAAGAAGCGATTGAAGCTGATCTAGCTCAATGTCTGAATCGTTTTCCAACACGCCGGGCGCCGCTACGAATAATTCCTGTGCTGGCACTCCTTGGAAAGCGTCATTTGCTGCAATTGGCGCGTCATTGATCGACGCTACAGCAATCTCGACCGTGGCAACATTAGACAACAAAGCGCCATCGCTTGCCTGATAGTTAAAACTATCCACACCGGCGAAGTTTGCAT
>JAVJHY011505123.1:0-39557 GCA_035593235.1 Phascolosoma agassizii | reverse complement strand
CTCCGGACACATCATCGCTGGGCAGCAAACTACGGCCTAGGACCGGAACTATTCCCGTTGCTTGCACCAGATTCCAGTACAGCAGTTAATTCTGTGCTATCCGGATCTTCATCATTGGCCAGGACTCCACCCGCTGCGTCTATCAGTAAAGGTGAATCTTCTGTTGAGCTATAGGTCTCAATGTTTGCTACAGGAGAAGAGTTACCCACAGCCATTGCCTGAATTTCCGCAATGCTACTCGCACGCTGCATTATCACAACATCATCAATTAACCCATCAAACGGACGATCTCCATTTGGCTGACTTCCGATAGATACACTGATACTGTCATCCTGATCAACTGCACCAGACAAGGTCATGCTGCCAACTTCGACACCATCCAGAAACAACCTGAATACAGTACCATCGTAAGTTGCTGCTCCGTGATACCAGGTACCTATCGAAAGATCGCTACCTGGATCTGCCCTCAACGTAAAGGTGTCGCCGTTTATACGTATACGAGCACGTAACCGGGTTTCATCCCCCCCCTTAACAGTGCCCAATAGAAAAATATGTTCGTCAACAGCAGTGCCTGTCGCCTTTGAAATTATCCGGGGATCACGCGCAGATCCTGTAAAACCATCTGCCCTGAACCAGGCAGCCAATGTCATCCCTGATCCCGCCACATCAAGCGCTCCCAGATCGACGGTATCATTAATCCCGTCAAACTCTAGTGACAATACAGAACCATTACCTGTGACCGGTGAATAAGAAGGCCCTAGTAACACTCCATTGTTGCCATAACCACTACTATCCGTTACCGGATTTAAACCATCGTCAAAAGAGTAACTTACCAGCAGGTCTGGGTCTGTCATGACATCAGGTTCAACGGTAATACTAACCAGGGTTTCAACTGATTCCTCAACACCATCGGTCACTTTGTAGGTAAAACTGTCCGCACCCACAAAGCCTGTTTCGGGCAAATAAGAAAAAGAACCGTCAGTTTCAAATTGGAGGTTTCCGTGTTGCGGAAGCTGCAGTAATGATGCTGCTAGAACATCGCCGTCAGCGTCAGTATCATTTGTTAACACGTTCCCCAACAACTGCGTTTCTATTGGAGTGTTGAAATCATCAGCTTGTGTGAGTGGTGCATCCGCAACCCCGGTTACCATCACAGTCACTATACCTGTTGCACTAGCGCCATTTTCTGGGTCAATAGCTCGATATATAAAACTGTCAACGCCAAAATAGTCTGGATCGGGCACATAGTTAAACCCACCATCAACGCTTACTGTTACTGATCCGTGGGAAGGCTCAGATGCAAGCTCGGCCTGTATGTCTTGTGGATCTACTGCGTCAATGTCATTCGACAATATTCCTGGCGCCAATTCAACGAGCGGTACATCTTCCGCAACTGTATAACTGTCCGCAAAGACTGTTGGAGGTAATACTATTGTTAGCGTTACTTCCGCTTCTAAAGATTCACCTCCCACCTGATCTATCGCCTTGTAACTGAACGTGTCTTCACCCGGATGATCTGTATTAGGTGTGTAGCTGAATGATCCATCTCCACTCAGGCTCAGTTCACCATGATTGACTTGATTGCTACCTATGACTACTTGTAATGTATCAAGATCCACATCAAAGTCATTATCTAGAACGCCCGGCAACGGAACAGACAACACCTCGTCGGGCATACCCTGATAGTTATCATTCGCAACAACTGGGTTGTCATTGACATTTTCAACTGTTAACGCAACATTAACGACGATAGACAGACCAATACCATCACTCGCCTGATAGCTAAAACTATCCATTCCAAAATAATGTAAATCGGGCGTGTAAAAAAAAGAACCATCAAGCCCTAGTGACACTGCCCCATGATCAGCATCAGAAACCAATACTGCCGACAGGTCTTCATTTTCAGGATCCGTGTCGTTGGCCAGCACACCTGCCGATACGTCAACGGATAATTCGGAATCCTCCAAGGTGGTATAACTTTCACCAAGGGCGACAGGAACACCATTACCATCGACTATTTCCTGTAATTCAGCAAATGACAGTGCACGTTGTAAAATTAAAACATCATCAATTAACCCATCAAAATTGTCACCGCCACCGGGTTGACTGCCAACGGCGACAGTTATATCAGGATCCCGATCTACCGAACCACTCAAAGGCATACTGCCAACTTCAACACCATTAAGGTGCAATTTAAGATCAGTTCCATCATAAGTGGTAGCTGCGTGATACCACTGTGCCGTATTCAGATTAGTACCAGCATCAGCTCTTAGCGTAAATGTAGTTCCATCCAGACGAATTCTGGCACGCAATCGAGTTTCGTCACCTGCGGCAATGGTGCTCAACATAAAGATGTGGTCATTTGCTGCGGTACCGGATGCTTTTGATATTAATCTTGGATCGCGTGCATTGGTTGGATACGAGTCTGCCTTGAACCACGCAGCAAGGGTCAAACCTGAGCCATCAACATCCAGTGGTCCAAGATCAACCAGATCATCACCCCCATCAAACTCAAGAGATTGAACACTACCATCGCCAGATTCCAGTACATACACTGGACCAACCAACGCACCGTCATTACCTTTACCGCTACTATCGGTTGCTGGTTGTAGGCCATCGTCTAAGTTAAGATGTACGAGCAAATCTGGATCACCCGGTGTACTAGCGGCCACGGTAATCGTTACCAAAGTTTCGAGAGTACTGGTACTTAAATCTTCGGCGATATAGGTAAAACTGTCTGCGCCGCTAAATAACGCATCGGGGAGGTAACTAAAAGAGCCGTCAGATTGCATATCTAACGTACCATTGAGTGACGTCTGTACAAGAGTCGCAGTTAAGTCATCACCATCAACGTCGCTATCATTAGCGAGCACATTACCAATGTATTGTGTCTCAAAATCAGTACTAATAAGATCTTCCTGCGCTATTGGTGCATCGTTGACCGCTGTGATTGTAAGGGTCACCAGCCCCTGTTCATTTGCGCCATTTATGCTGTCAAAAGCTCGGTAACTAAAACTGTCAGTTCCGAAAAAATCCGAATCTGCCTCGTACTCGAAGCTACCATCCGCATTTAAAGTTAGTGAACCATTACTGGTTCCAGAAACCAATTCAGCCTGTAAATCCTCAGGCGGCGTCGAATCTTCGTCGTTTGTTAAAACACCAGGTGCAAATACAGACAAAACGGCATCTTCTTCCAGATCAAACACGTCGGCAATCACGAGTGGCGGTGCCACGATGTCGATGGTCACCTCGGTCTCCGGCGAGGTTGCTCCGGTGCTATCAACAGCTTGATAGGTAAACAATTCTGTACCGTGAAAATTTGAATTTGGCGTATAGATGAAGGAGCCATCAGTATTAAGAATCAGTGTTCCATTATCCACCTGCGTATTTCCAATAATTGCCGATAGCTCATCTGAATCAGCATCGAAATCATTTTCCAACACTCCAGTTGCTACAACAGTCAAGGTTTCATCATGTGCACTTTGATAACTGTCACTAGTTGTAACCGGTACGTCGTTCACTGGGTCAACAGTTATCGTAACACTGGCAATGTTGGAAAGATCTACGCCATCGCTAACCTGGTAGGTAAATGAGTCGATCCCGAAGTAGTCCGGATCAGGCGTGTAAACTAAGGATCCATCCGATACCAGCACCAAAGCGCCATTGGAAACATCACCCACCAGCAGCGCGGTTATTGATTGTCCGTTCGGATCAGTATCATTTGATAACAAACCTGTCAGAGGATCTACAACGAGCTGCACGTCCTCATTAGTCGTATAGCTATCTGCAGTAGCGGAAGGAACAGCGTTTCCTACTACTATTGCCTGCAAATCTGCAAGACTCAAGGCAATATTATAAATTCGGACATCATCAATTAGTCCATCAAATTCACTACCACCGTCAGTTCGACTACCTATCGAAACACCAATAGCAGGATCCTGATCTATTACGCCTGATACGGCGACACCACCAACCTCGACGCCGTCAAGATACAATTTAAAATCAGTCCCGTCATATACCGCTGCCGCGTGATACCACTGACCTGTGGTTAAGTCCGTGCCAGCGTCCGCTCTGAGATTTCTTGTCGTACCTGCTATGCGAACTCTTGCACGCAAGCGGGTGCCACTACCCGCCTGCACCGTTCCCAACATAAACAGGTGATCATTTAACGCATTACCAGAGGTCTTGGAGATTATCTGCGGATCTCGCCTGTTTCCAGGGTAAGACTCCGCTTTAAACCAGGCAGCCAGGGTCAGGGAAGGCCCATCAATGTCCAATGGACCGAGATCAATTCGATTTCCGGATCCATCAAACCGCAATGCATAAGTGCTGTTGTCAGGTGTATCGTTGTCATAGACAGGATTACCGATCAATACACCATCGTTACCCATACCGCTGCTATCTGTCGCTACTGATCCACTACCTTCGTTTAAGCTCAGTTGGACAGTAAGATCAGCCCCCACAGCAATCTTCAGAGGCAAAGAAAAAACAAGAAAAATTAATACAAAATTACATCTACGTATCATAAACCTGAAATTATCCTTAGAGATCAACATCGATCAGATACAACTCCGCCACTATATGTGAGTAGAGTAGAAGACTCAGACATATAGCCCCAAATTCCAAATAAATTCTCAAATCTAAGGAGGCCCCGCTGGGAACATTTCTCCTTAGGGCGAAGTTGCAGTAGGCGACAACGCAGATTCTATAGTTTTGATTGTTGATTCAATCAATCGCTTGGCATCAGAAAACTGATTGGTGTCAATCAAACCAATCGTGAACCTTTCGGGCACTCTGCTCAATTGACTTGTAGAATTTTGGCGACCGTAGCCAAGTATTGTCATCTGGCCAGCTGATATAGATGCGGGTCGATACGAATCGTAGACAAAATCTTCATCCAAATGCGCCATATAAAAAGACCGACTCACTTCAGACGCCGTCATATATACCCACTCATCTCCTGGCAGATCTCCGCCCCAAGTATCCAGTGCAGACAACTCACTGAATCCTCCAAAAGATCGAACAGACGAATCACCACTATCCAACACACCCCCAGGAACGCCCTCGTATAAAACCCAGTAGTTTGTATCCGCTTTCAACACTGTCAAGGTTGCATTGTTAGGATATATTTCCCATTGCACTTCCCACAAACCATTGTTCGTTTCACTACGTATCGTAGTTTTAACAGGTCCAGTGCTGATCAACGTACTATTGGACGCAGTTGACCCGGGATGAAAGAAGCCACCGAGAATTGGCGGAACCATATTCGGAATGCCACGGAACGTGCCGAGCCCACCGACAATGTTTTCATCATAGCCAATCCAGTCAATACCAGTGGTATCTACCAGACTGGAAAACCCGGCTCCCAGCTTGTGATAGTAGTATGAACCGATACTGGTGGAGATCTTGTAGCTAGCCTGGCCCTGGTCAACGACATTGTCAGTCAACTCTACAAGCTGGGTACCGGTCGCCGCAGTTCCAGAGCCACCTATTTCCTCAAAGTAAACATGGAAATACCGCCCCGCGCGAGCCTGTGTATATCCAGGAATCTGGATAATCAGTGAATTCGAGTCATCTGCCTGACAGGCAATTTCCGACCCAATAATTTCACCGCTTACAGTTACCTCGTGGCACCGCAGTGTTGCTGTTTCGAGCACTCCAGCACCACCTTCATCAGCGATCAACTGATCAAAATCCACTGCAAATTCAAGGGTGCGGTCGGTTCGATCATAGGCACCAGCACTGACGCCCAGCAGTACTCGATATGGCCAATTCGGATCCCACCACGTACCGTTTTGGCTCGCCACAGATTGCACAATCACCAATGCGGATGGCGACCGAAACCCGTCTGCGTCAATCGCTTCAATCTCGTAGGTATGAGTACCGCCAATTGGTGCTGTGTCGGTCCAGTTTGTATCTGTAACAGTTGCTACTAATACCGAATCCCGATAGATCTCATAACCGACAATGCCGAAGTTATCCGTCGAGGGTAGCCAATTAAGATCGAGGCGATTTTGTGACAGGGCAAATCCCGTCAACTGACCGGGTTGAGTTGGAATAGGATCAGCGGTTGCAGAGCCGCTGGCGATATTCTCAATTTCCGTCGTAGTCAGAGCACGTTGAAGCAATCTGACATCATCGATAAGACCACTGAAGTTGTTTCCGCCGCCAGGCTGACTCCCTATCGCGACACTCACTGTCGGAGCCTGATCGATCGTACCGACCACGCTAAGACTTCCAACTTCGTCGCCATCAAGATAGAGACGCATTGTAGAACCATCGTAAGTAGCACTTGCATGGTACCACTGGTCCACGATCAGGTTGCCGCTAGACGCTTTCAATGTTCTGGTTTGACCATTAATTTTCGTTCGCATACGCAGCCGGACATTTCCGTTTGCGTTTATTGTACTGAGCATGAACACGTGATCATCAATCAATGGTCCCGATGCTTTAGAGATAATTCTTGGGTCATTCGCGGTACCCGTATAGACATTCGCTTTAAACCAGGCAGCCATGGTTAGCCCGCTGCCACTAACATCAATTGAACCCAAATCAGCGGTATCTTCGATTCCATCGAAGCTAAGCGACGTAGTCGTGCTGTCACCGGTATCGGCCACATATACAGGTCCTATTAAAGCAGCAGTATTGTCAGATCCACTGCTATCTGTTGCCGGATCCGTGCCATCGTCAAATAGCAAGTGCGCCAGAAAATCAGGGTCAAGAAGTCCGTCTGGAGTTACGGCAATGTTTACCGTTGCAACTACTGAGTTCGCAGTACCATCGCTAACTATGTAGGTAAAACTATCAGCGCCATCAAATCCAATATCTGCCAAGTAGGTAAAAGTGCCATCAGTCAGCAGGTCTAACACGCCATTGGATGTTGACTGAACCACGGAGACCGTCATCGGATCACCATCCGGATCTGAATCGTTAGCCAAAACGTCACCTGCTAAGGCAACTTCAAACTCAGTTACAAAACTGTCGTCTCTCGCGATCGGTGAATCATTCACACCAGTAACAGTTATTAGCACTAAGCCGTCAGCTAGCCCACCAGTTACCGAATCAACAGCTCTATAAATGAAGGTATCTACACCGGCAAAATTCGGAAAAGGCTCATACAGAAAACTTCCATCTCCATTCAGAGAAAGAGCACCATTCTCAACTGTATCTACCAGCACCGCCTGCAAATCGACGGGGCCACTAACATCTGTATCATTTGACAATACGCCAGGCGCCGTTACAGTGAGAGTATTGTCTTCTGTAACACTGTAGGCATCTACTACTACCACTGGCAGAGGCACAATGTTAATAGTTACCAGCGTTTCAGCTGATTCCAGTCCACTTGTATCACTAGCCGTATAAGAGAAAGTATCAACTCCACCAAATCCCGAATTCGGTGTGTAATTAAAGGACCCATTCGAGTTCAGGGTTACTGCCCCATGAATCGGTGCAACGCTTCCTATCGCAGCCTGTAATACATCCGCCTCGGGATCAATATCATTCTCCAACACACCTAAACCGCCGATCACCAGTGCTTCGTCTGGAGCGCCCGCATAAGTGTCAGTTTGTGCCACTGGTGCATCATTTATTGAGGCCACCGATATTGTTACCGTGGCCTCTTCAGACAATCCGATACCATCACCTACTTGATAGGTAAACGTATCCACACCGGAGGAATCTGGCAGAGGTGTGTAAACGAACGAACCATCTACTTCAAGCGACACGGAACCGGAAGATCCGTCTGTGACCAGGAACGCACTCATAGGCTCATCATCAGGTTCGCTATCATTTGCCAGTACACCCAACGCAGCATCAATACTCAATACCTCATCTTCTACTGCAGCGTAGCTATCATCAACTACGTCTGGTAACGAATTACCGGCGATAATAGCTTGCAACTCTGTGAACGACACACCGCGCTGCATTATCCGTACATCGTCAATCAAACCGTCAAAGTACTTGCTACCTACCTGGTTACCCACCGAAACTGCTACCGTTGGATCCTGATCCACTGGTCCTGACAGTAATTTATTACCAACATCAGCACCATTTAAGTAAAGGCGCATCGCAGTACCATCGTAAATAAGAGCAGCGTGGTACCACTCACCTGTATTCAAATCACCACCACTGGCGATCAAGGTAGTGGTAGTTCCGTTAATACGCACTCTGCCTCTCAAGCGAGTGACATCATCAGACTTAACCGTGCCCAGCATAAATACATGCTCACTCGCAGGTGAACCGGTCGCTTTCGAGATTATCCTCGGATCTTTAGAACTACCTGGATAGGAGTCAGCCTTAAACCAGGCTGAGAGTGTCAGCCCTGTCCCAGCTACATCAATGTTCCCAACTTCAATGGAGTCGTTGTTACCGTCGAAACTCAGTGATGAAACGGTACCATCCGCAGTGTCAGCGACGTAAATCGGTCCCTGAATCAGTCCGTGATTTTTGTATCCACTTGTATCAGTTGCCTGACTCACAAGTCCGTCCTCGAACGTATAATTCACCAGTAAATCAGGTTCGGGTGGTAAAAACGGATTTACAGTAATGTTAACGATTACCTCAGCAGCACTATCATTATTGTCGCTCGCAATATAAGAGAAAGAATCGCTTCCAACATAGTCAAGATCCGGTATGTAAGAAAAGCTGCCATCCGATTGAAATGTCAGCGCACCATTCAGGGGTTGAGCTACCGTTGACGCTGTCAATCCTTCAAGATCGGGATCAACATCGTTTGCCAGCACGTTACCGATTAGTTCAGTTTCAAATTCTGCGACAAAAGTGTCAGCAACTGCAGTAGGAACATCATTCTCAGCGGCAACGCTGATCGCCACTGCACCTGTCGCATAGCCACCAGTGACAGGATCAATTGTGCGATACTCAAAATTATCAGTACCAAAGAAATCCGTATCAGGCACATAGCTGAAACCGCCATCAGAGTTCAAGATTAAATTTCCATTTGCGGGATTCGATTCAACCTGGGCCTCCAGATCCAAAGGTGCAGCCAGATCGGTATCATTCGCTAACACTCCAGACGCAGCTATCAAAAGCGTCGTGTCTTCAGATACAGAGTAACTGTCATCCACGACTAGCGGTGCAGGCACAACGGTGACAGTAACTACAGCTTCACTGGAATGGGCACCAACACTGTCAGTTGCAATGTAAGTAAACGTATCTACTCCTGCGAAACCGGCGTTTGGAATGTAGGTGAACGAACCATCTGAAACCAGTGTCAAAGTTCCATTACTCGCGCTGCTGGTACCAATCACGGCCTGCAGCGTCTGTGCCTCTATATCGCTGTCATTTTCCAGAACACCAGTCGCCACTACACTCAATGCAGTATCCGGTTCAACCTGATAGTCGTCATCCGCGGCCGTCGGAGCATCATTCACCTCTACCACCGCCAGCGTTACTGTAGCTTCATTAGACACCACTGTTCCGTCCGAGGCGCGGTAGGTGAACGTATCAGTGCCAAAGAAATTGCCATCTGGCGTATAGGTAAACGATCCATCATCGTTCAACACCACCACACCATTTTGTGCATTAGAGAATAACTCTGCAGTCATCAACTGGTTATTGGGATCAGTGTCGTTTGTTAACAGACCATTTTGTGCATCTACCGTAAGCACAGTGTCTTCCGTGCTCGTGTAACTCTCAGAATTGGCGACCGGCGCCCCATTTCCACCAACGATACTGAGAATTTCTGCTTCATCAAGAGCTCGTTGAACAATTCGGACGTCATCTATAAGTCCGTCGAAGGTGCGACCCCCGCCCGGCTGACTGCCCACCGCTACATTTATTGTGGGATCCTGATCAATCGTTCCAAACAAAGGTGTCGATGCTACCTGCTCTCCATTGAGATACAATCTCAACACACTGCCGTCGTAGGTTGTAGCCGCGTGGTGCCATAGACCGGTTGACAACGCAACGTTCGTCGCACGCAAAGTAGTAACGCTTCCATTAACACGAACTCTGGAGCGCAATACGGTAGTTGAGCCGGCCTTAGTCGTACTAAGCATGAATACATGGTCACCCGAAGGTAGACCGGAAGCTTTAGAAATTATCCTTGGATCTCGACTGCTACCAGGGAAAGAGTTTGCATTAAACCAGGCTGCTAATGTCAAACCCGGGCCGTCCACATCTATCGAACCTAGATCAACAGTGTCGTTAACGCCATCAAAACGCAGAGATCCAACGCTACCATCACCACTGTTACTATCGTATTCTGCACCGCTAATTGTGCCTACATTGCCATTGCCGCTAGCATCTGTCGCCGGATCAAGTTCATCATCGAGTTGAAGATGAACTAGTAGATCCTCGTCGGAAGCCTCTTCGGCACCTATCGCGACGATCACTGTAGCCATTGCCGATGTGTCGTTTCCATCATCCAGAATGTAGGTGAAAATGTCCCCACCGCTGAACCCAAAAAATGGGGTATAAGTGAACTGACCATCGGGTTGAATGAAGAGTGTTCCATTCTGGGGCAATACTTGCGGAATTACTGCCAGCGCATCCCCATCTACATCTGTATCGTTGTCACGAACATCTGCAGTCAAGACCGTATTAAAATTCGTTGAGTAAGTGTCACTGACCGAAACCGGCACGTCGTTAACACTGTTAACTGTGATCGTCACAACACCGTCGACAGATGTTCCGTTTAAACCATCTTCAGCCCGATAAATGAAACTATCGATGCCGAAATAATTTGCATCAGGTTCGTACTCAAAGCTACCGTCAGTATTCATCGTGACACTGCCGTTCTCTGCATCATTGACCAGTGTTGCACGCAAGTTTGATGGTGGAACTGAATCAGTGTCGTTAGCTAATACACCGGGTGCTCCCTGAACAAGTGTATTATCCTCCGCGACACTGTATACGTCGGCGACTACCACAGGGAAAGGTGCAACACTAATGGTGACTGTCGCTTCCGAAGATTCCATTGAACCCGGATCTACTGCTTTGTAGGTAAAGAAATCTAAACCAGAAAAGCCGGCGTTGGGCGTGTAGGTAAACAGACCATCAGAATTTAGTACCAATAGCCCGTTGACGGTGTTTTGAACCAAAATAGCCTGCATAGATTGGAAATCTAGTTCAATGTCGTTTTCCAGAACTCCGCCAGTGGTGATATCGAGTACCACATCTGGTTCACTCTGATAAGCATCATTTGCAGCAATTGGAGCGTCATTCGCTCCTTGCACCATTAGCGAGACGGTCACTATATTCGAATTTCCTGTGGCGTCGCTAGCATTGTAGGTAAAGCTATCTGTACCAAAATAATCAGCGTTTGGCGTGTAAACGAAAGACCCGTCATCGTTCAGCACAACACTCCCGTTTGGCGGATCAGACTGCAGAACTGCGGCTAATGGTTGCGAATCCGGGTCAAAATCATTAACAAGCACACCTTCCAACCCGCCTACGATCAGAACAGTATCTTCCAGAGCTGTATAAGTATCAGCAACTGCTGTTGGAACGTTATTACCTGACACTATCAAGGAAAGCTCATTAACACTTAGAGCACGTTGCAGTATTCGAACATCATCTATTAATCCGTCGAAATACTGCGATCCACCTGGTTGCATACCGACAGCCACGTTTGCATTCGGGTCTTTATCTACGGCACCTGAGAGGACCGAAACACCAACTTCTATTCCATCAAGATAAAGGCGTACTCTTTCGCCATCGTACGTTGCCGCAGCGTGCTGCCATGTGTCAACTACCAGATTACCGCCAGTAGCAATAACTGTGTACGTAACACCCAATATTCTCACTCGCACACGGAGTACTGTTTGGCCGGCTGATCGTACTGTACCGAGCATAAAAATATGGTCATCTGCATCTAAACCTGTGGCCTTTGATATGATTCTCGGATCACGCGAATCCCCTGGAAACGAATCAGGTTTAATCCATGCCGCAAGTGTCAGGCCCGAACCGTCAACATCCAATTGCCCCAAACCAACGCTATCGTCAACACCGTCAAACTGAAGCGAAGAAATACTGCCGTCACCGTTGTCCGGCACATAAACCGCACCAGATATCACCCCGTCATTACCAGCGTTACTACTATCTGTAGCCGAAGTCAAACCATCATCCAATTGCAAATGGACCAGCAAATCTTGCAAGGGGTCATCGCCCACAGAGATTGTTACTGTTGATTCGTCCGACGTATCTGCGCCGTCTGTTGCCGTGTAAGTAAATGTCTCCGTGCCTGAAAATCCGTTGTCCGGCGTATACGTAAAAGAACCATCTGCTGAAAAATCAATCGTACCGTTTACCGGCAGTGCGCCAATTGTTGCTGACACCAACGGATTTCCGTTGATATCCACATCGTTATTCAACACGCCATCCAACACATTGATCACCAGGGGTGTTTCATATTCAGCCAGATAATAATCACCGACCGCAACCGGACCCAGTGCCGAGCTACTCTTCAACACAATCATCGGTCCGGGTTTCTCGATGAACTCACCAAATCCATTGCCGGTATGGAAGTAGTGAATATGGTTCTCACCACCAACCAGATCTGTCATTGGTATCTGCGTCGTTTTTAGACGCCATCGATCCGTTCCGTCATTAGGTGTAAAGGATTGATTACTGTTAAAAGATATATTGGGATCAAACCAGTAGGAACCCAGTACATAAGCTTCCTCGTAAACACTTAAATCCTGCGGAAGCTCGATAAATCTATCAGCGGTGAGGGCTTCCTTACCGCCCATCCAGAGACCAATATCCTCGTAATTTGGAATACTAAACGTATCTACAGTTGTGGTTAGGCGAGCTAATTCAAACGGCCCTGAAATTCCACCTGCAGCGTCAACAACATTCCCACTAGCGTCGCGCAGTCTGATTTTGAACCTGACGCCACTTTGTGCAGAAACACTTGATAGATCCCATGTTGTTGAATAATTACCAGGGCTGGTTACTGCCACTGTTCCGATATGATCTATAGTCCCGCCGGTCTGCCTCTGACTGAGTCCTCCGGGATGATAGTTGTGGCGTGTGCGATGGTGCCAGTCTAACGACTTTCCGTCGTTGTCGACATCATAACCTTCATAGAAGGCGTGAAACTCTACAAATTTAGCTTGAGTTGATACAAACGCCGTTACAGTGAGTTCATCATCGTCAATCTGCAATTGACCACCATTAGACATATTGGTCTGTGTGCCATTAACATCAGCGATCGACACAAGATTACCTGTAGGCAGCACAGCAGGCTCGAATCCGGGAGCCTCGAGCAAGGGATTTGCCGCATCAAAATACAAGCGAATAGCTATGTCGTGTATATGGTAGAGACCGCCGCCCTTCCAGAGCTTTATTTCATTCAATCCCGGCTTAATGTCACTGTACGGAATCTTGGCAACCAGTGGTGTACGACTCCAGTTATCACCAACTGGTGATGTATATGCTGGTCCATCATTTAAATTGAAGCGAACTGATGGCGCCGATCGTCCGCGCCATATATCCATAAATATTTCAACCCGGGCATTTTCCGGCAGGCTTGAAATATCATCATCAATATCAACAAACAGCGAACATGGCTTTTCAGCACCGTCAATAGGTTCGATATAGAAAACTCCACCGACCGGGGGATTATTTGGATTAGCACATTCATCGCCGCCGGTGAACCATTCATGACCTACCCAATACTCTTTGTATACTGCTTGATTCTCGCTTCCATAAACCGCTTCTACGTGCTTTAAACCATTAATAACGTTAATCGCAACTGTACTCTCATTCGATACCAAACTGCCATCTGACGCTGTGTAAGTGAAATTATCAGTACCATTAAAGGCGTCGTTTGGCGTGTACTCAAAAGAACCGTCACTATTCAAGTTCAGTTCTCCATTCGACACGTCAGACCCTAGTAAAGCTGAAATGCTATCACCGTTTGCATCTATGTCATTAGCAAGTACACCGCTAGCCGCATCAACAATTAATGACGTCTCAATTATTGTGCTATAGCTGTCGGCTAATGTCTGAGGTGCCTGATTCCCCACTAGTATTGCCACTGTACTAACGTTAGAGGCTGTCTGCCCGTCTCCTGCCGTGTAGGTGAATGTATCAATTTGATTTGCAAATCCTGCAGCAGGCGTATAGGTAAACGAACCATCCGCACTAAGCGCTAAAATTCCATTGGAAACACTTGACTGCAGCAGCGCTACCAGGTTACTACCCTCTACATCGATGTCGTTACTCAAGATGCCGATAGAGGCATCAACCACCAACTGACTACCGATCGGAGTGCTATAAACATCTTCCACGGCTAACGGCGCCTGATTACCAACGTACAACACCACAGTTGTCAACGCAGAATCCTGAGACCCGTCATTGGCATAGTAAGTGAAGTTGTCGGATCCATTAAATCCGACATCAGGGGTATACGTAAATGATCCGTCAGCCGCAAACAGCAATGTTCCGTTTTCAACTGCTGTAAATATCCTGGCCGTTATGGAATCGCCTTCTGTGTCTGTATCATTCGCTAACACACCATTTACTGCATCAACTACTACGGGTGTGTCCACTTCTGTAAAATATATATCTTGAGTTGCAACAGGAGCGTCATTCACAGTCAACGTTACCGTCACTTCATTCGATTGCAATGTTCCATCGGTTGCAAAATAAGAAAATGTGTCAATGCCACCAAATCCCGTGTCAGGCACATATATAAATGACCCGTCGTTCAGAAAGGTTAATGATCCATGACTTACATTGTTTACCAGCGTAGCAACCAGTTCATCTGAATTGACATCAGTGTCGTTGACCAGAAGTCCGTTAATAGTCGCCACAACAAGCGGGGTGTCTCGCTCGGTAACGTAGTCATCCGCTTCAGCAATTGGTGACTGGTTTCCAACAACAATGGTAACTGTTGCAGTTTCCGATATTTGTACACCGTCTGTCGCGTAGTATGTGAAAGTATCGACGCCGTTAAAGTCCTGCACTGGTGTGTACCTGAAAGACCCGTCTTCCACAAACGTTAACGCACCATTTACAGTGCTGGTAAGCAGTATCGCCGTCAGTACGTCACTATCCGAGTCCACATCATTTGCCAGGACGCCACCATTTACGTTTTTGTTAAGACCGCTGTTAAGTCCAATGACATAGAGATCGTCCAGCGCTAACGGCGTAGAGTTGACGTTGACCACTGCTTGTAATTCTTCGGCGCTCATTGGTCGTTGAAGAATCCGAACATCGTCAATTAATCCATCAAAGTGCAATCCGCCGCCTGGCACTCCACCAATTGCAACATCAACAGTCGGTTCCTGATCAATAGTTCCGGTTAAGGGCATAGTGGAAATTTCAACACCGTCAAGATACAAACGAAGATTTATTCCATCATAGGTGGCTGCCCCGTGATACCAACGTCCTGTAGCCAGATCATGCTGCGCCTCAGCACGCAATGAGAAAACACTGCCACCGACTTTAAGTCGGGTACGCAATCTGGTGCCGCTCGTACCGCCCTTGGCAACACCAAGCTGGAAAATGTCTGCACCAGCCACAGTGCTGGTTGCCTTCGAAATAATTCGGGGATCTCTGTTAATTCCGGGGAACGAGTCTGCTTTAAACCATGCTGCAAGCGTCATTCCCGCGCCAGCCATATCCAATGGGCCCAGGTTAATGCTGTCGTCAAGCACACCATCTGCACCAAATTCAATAGCGTAAGGGCTGTTATCTATTGTCTCTGTTATAAATACCGGATTCCCGACAAACGAACCATCATTGCCTCGTCCACTGGAATCGGCTGTCGGATTAACACCGTCATCAAATCTGAGATGTGCCAGTTTATCTGGATCTGAGGCTAACACTGTCAGGGTGACAGTAGTCTCATTCGATGTAGTCGTGCCGTCACTTGCCTTATAAGTAAACTGATCAACACCACTGAACAATGGATCAGGTAGGTAGCTAAAAGAGCCATTACTGTTCAGGATCAAGTCTCCGTTCGTTGCATCTGTTTCCAATACCGCAGTCAGCACTTGACCCTCAACGTCTGTATCGTTCTGCAATACTCCATTGCCAACGCTCACAGAAAAAAGTGCCAGAAAATCCGTAGTGTATTCATCGGGATTCGTAACTGGCACCTGATCACCGACATAAAAAGTAACAGTGGCTATCTCTGAACTTCGAAGACCATCCGTAGCGGAATACGTAAAGCTGTCTTCACCGCGAAACGCAGCGGTTGGTGTGTAAGAAAACGAACCATCTTCATTAAAAATCAGCGATCCATTAGAAACTCCTGTAGCCAATACCGCTGTCAGTACGTCCGTCTCATTGTCTGTGTCATTTACAAGAACACCATCCAATGCAGTGGTGGTCAATACAGCATCAATCTCCGTCGTATACACATCTGCTGCAGCCAGAGGCGCCTGGTTACCCACTACAAGGCTCACAACGGTGACAGCAGAGTCCTGTAGGCCATCGTTCGCAATATAGCTGAAGCTATCAACTGCACTGAATCCAGTATTAGGCGTGTAGCTGAACGAGCCATCTGCATTAAGAACAAGCACACCGTCAGTTACATCAGAAACAAGTATTACGGTAAGCAGATCGCTTTCGTTGTCCGTGTCATTGGCCAGAACACCAGACGCCGAATCAACCACCAACTCAACGTCAACATCAACCGGATATGAGTCTGCCAATGTCACTGGTGCGTCGTTTATTGTGAGAGTTACAGTTACTAGATTTGAGTCGATTTGTCCGTCAGTAGCCGTATAGGTGAAACTGTCTACGCCAGTAAAACCTAAATCGGGCATATAGATGATAGATCCATTGCTCTCAAGTACAAGTGTACCGTTTTGTACGTCATCAACCAGAACCGCACTCAAGATATCGCCATTGATATCCAAATCATTGGCAAGAACGCCATTTACAGCGTCAACATCAAGTATCGTATCGAATCGACCTAGATAGCTCTCAGCAACTGCAACAGGTGTTTGATTGCCAACAAGAATACTTACCGTACTGACGTTAGAGTTATTTACTCCATCGGATGACAAGTAACTGAAAAAATCAAAAGAATTAAATCCCACATTCGGAATATAGGTAAACGAGCCGTCAGCAGCTAGATTTAACACACCGTTAGTTACATCTTCGACCAGTATCGCAGTCAGAAGGTCACCATCAACATCGGTATCGTTGGCCAAAACACCACCATTGGCACTGATAGTCAGGGTTGCATCAGAAAGCGCGGCATAGTTATCGTCATTCGATACAGGTGGTGTTGAAACACTGAAAACTGAGAGTATCTCAGTGGTAGACAATGATCGTTGCATTATTCTCACATCGTCAATTAACCCATCAAAGTGCTTGCCGCCACCAGATATGCTGCCCACTGCAACATTTACCGAGGAATCCTGTTCAATAGTCCCATCGATCGCCTTGCTGCCAACCACAACGCCGTCCAGATACAATAGTAACGTACCGCCGTCAAAAGTGGCTGCAGCGTGATACCAATTGCCCACGGTTAGATTTCCGCTCGAACTTGCACGAATCGTGTACATAATCCCGTTTACTGTCACGCGGACTCGCAAGCGAGTCGATGTACCGCTACCTTTAACGAGACCCAGTGAGAATAAGTCTTCGTCGGTACCGCGCGTTTTCGAAATAATACGAGGGTCTCTGTCCGCATACGGAAACGTATCAGCTTTGAACCATGCCGCCAGCGTCATTCCCGTACCAGCAAGATCCAGGGCTCCCAACTCAACACCTGAATCGTCGACAAAATCGAGTGACAAGGCGCTGTTGTCTCTTGTCTCGATGCTGTAAACCGGACTCCCGGCGTATGTTCCACTGTTGCCTTGACCACCGCTATCAGTTGCGCTGGTCAATCCGTCGTCAAACTTCAGATGAGCCAGCATATCCGTATCGGCCTGTGTAACCGAGATAGAAACAATAGCCTCTAGCGAATCTGCAATTCCGTCGTTTGACTTGTAGGAAAAAGTATCTGTACCGTTGAATCCTGCATCCGGTGAATAGGTAAATGCCCCGTCAGAACCCAGCACCAGATCGCCATCAGATACATCGGTAACCAGCACCGCTGTCAGAGGGCTGTTTTCTACATCAGTGTCGTTAGATAGCACACCCGCCAAAATACCCACTGTAAGCGCCGTGTTAAAACTGGTTGTGTAAGAATCTGCCTGGGCAAGTGGAATCTGGTTGCCCACGGCGAGTTCGACAATCGCAACTGCTGAGTCCTGGTTGCCATCGTTAGAAATGTAGGTGAAGGTATCTAATCCATTGAACCCCGGATTTGGAACGTAAATAAATGACCCATCGGGGCTTAATGCCAACGTGCCGTTTGATACATCTGACGCAAGTGCAGCAGTAAGTAATTCGCCTTCAGCATCAGAGTCATTACTTAATAGTCCGTTCACAGCATCTACGTCGAGAATCTGATCAATCGCGGTGGTGTAAGAATCGGCAACAGCCAGAGGTGCCAGATTTCCAACCGCCAGTGAAACGGTTGTCGCTGGAGAATCGTATATGCCATCAGTCGCCACATAGGTAAATGTGTCAAGTCCGCTGAACCCCGTGTCAGGTGTGTAAGAGAAAGAACCATTCGGATTAAGCACCAACGTGCCCATCGTGACGTTGGATGCAAGAACTGCGGTAAGCGGATCCAAATCAACATCATTGTCGTTTCCAAGCACACCTGCTACAGAACTCACTGTTATCGGTGTGTCTACCTCCGTCGTATAATGATCTGCCAGCGTTTGCGGCGCACCGTTCACTACCAAAGTCGCAGTAGCCGGTACCGAATCCTGAGTACCATCATTAGCTTTGTAAGAAAAACTGTCTTCTCCACTAAATCCGGCAGCTGGTGTGTAATCAAACGAACCGTCAGAATTCAGTATCAAAGTGCCATTGCTTACATCTGTGACGACTATCGCTGATAACAAGTCACCTTCGCTATCCGTATCGTTTGATAGAACACCGGTACCCACATCCACTGTCAGCACACCATCAGGCGCAACAGTATAACTATCGGCAAAAACAGCAGGGGCATCATTAATCGCGCCCAAACCAGCAATTTCCAACACTTCGGTTTCTGACATGGGACGCTGCAGAATTCGGATATCGTCCAGCAAACCATCAAAATGTTTGCCACCGCCAAACAGACTACCTACCGCCACTTCTGCATTTGGGTTTTGCGGAATACTGCCTGATACAGCTTTGCTGCCCACTACCTGACCATCAAGGTACAACAACACAGTACTACCGTCATAGGTTGCCGCAGCGTGATACCACTGACCAGGGGTTAAACTACCTGAAGATCCGGCCCTGACGGTAAACATGGTGCCGTTAATCGTTACTCGCACACGTACTCGGGTAGAACCTCCACCAGCCTTAACCAAGCCTAAAGAAAATATATCATCCTCCTGGCCAACAGATTTGCTGATAATTCTCGGGTCTCGGTCGGTGTATGGAAAACTATCCGCGTTAAACCATACGGACAAAGTCATGCCAGAACCGGCCACATCTATAGCACCAAGATTTATACTGTCATTATTTGCAGCGCTAGTACCAAATTCCATTGAATAAGCACTAGAATCTCCTGTTATTGATCGATAAGCAGGGGTTCCGACTAAAATTCCATCATTGCCTCTGTCGCTGGCATCAGTGGTTGGATCCTGCAAGTCATCAAGTTTTAAATGTACCAACAGATCGGCATCCGGATCGGCGACCACAATATCTACCGTCGAGGGTAGTGAATCATCGCTGCCGTCATTGGCCTTATAGGTAAAACTGTCGGTTCCACTAAAACCGGTATCTGGCATGTAGGCAAAAGAACCGTCTGTGTTAAACACCAAAAAACCATTCCCTACATCTACGTCAAGGATCGCTGTCAATGGAGATCCTTCGACATCCGAATCATTCGCCAGAACTCCATTGGCAGCATCAACAATAATTTGTGTTTGAAAACCAGTGGAATAGTTCTCTGTTAGAGCCAATGGGATTTGGTTGCCGATCAGAAGTGTCACCGTGGCAGTGGTCGAGCTCTGCATGCCGTCATTAGCGACATAGGTAAACGTAACTTCGCCATTGAATCCGCCAGGTGGCACATAAGTAAATGAACCATCGATGTTCAGTACCAAAGTGCCGTTGGCAACATTGTCAACAAGCGCGACAGTCAATGGATCGTTGTCAGAATCAGTATCGTTGGCCAGAACCCCTGTCGCTGCGTTAACTACCAATACGGTATTTGTAGTTATTGAATAATTGTCCGCAAATACCATGGGGGCTTGATTACCTACCAGAAGTGTTACTTCGACTGGGAGAGAGTCGTGATTACCATCATTTGCCACGTAAGTGAAGCTATCTGCCCCGTTGAATCCGGAATTCGGGCTGTAAACAAACGATCCATCGGAGTTCAGTACCAGACTTCCGTTGGAAACATCTGTATCTAACGTGGCTGTCAGCGTTTCATTTTCACCGTCAGTATCATTAGCAAGCACACCATTTGCCGCATCGACAGTAAGTTCGATCTCAAAACCTGTGGAGAACAGGTCGGTTACGGCAACTGGGACCGCATTATTGACCGTCAAGCTAACGATCACAGGATCCGAAATCAATGCGCCGTCACTGACTTGATATGTAAAGCTGTCGCTACCACTGAAGCCATTATTAGGGAGATAGTTTACCGATCCATCTGCACCAAGGGTCAGGTTTCCGTTGAAAACACCGCTAACCAAAGATGCAAACAACGTATCACCGTCGTCATCAACATCGTTTAACAGCACTCCGTTTGCTGCATCTAATACAAGTGCCGTTTCAAAATCTGTACTATATGCATCAGCAGTTGCAATTGGCACGTCAGGCAATCCATTGACTGTCAACGTTACAGTCGCAACCAGTGAATCTGACACTCCGTCATTGGAGACATAAGTAAAACTATCAGTTCCGTTAAAATTTTCGACGGGTGTATAACTGAAAGATCCATCCGCGTTAAGCAACACAGTCCCGTTATTGGCATCACCGAGAATTGACGCCTGAATAGGGTCATTTTGCGGATCTGAGTCATTTGCCAGCAATCCACCAGGGGCCGCCACTTCCAGAATTGTATCTTCACTCAGTACATATGCATCGTCCTCTGAGACAGGCCAGGAAGAACTCGATACAATCGGACGAACCGACAAATTGCCAAAACTGGCATCTACATGATTGGCGATAAAAAGCGCGGAACCTGCAGGTGTTTGGTTTATATCATCGGTATAAGACACGTCCCAGTTAACAGGCTCGTTCTGACCATCTTCCCAGACTTTCATCCGGTAAAGTGATTCCGTCGCACTTATCGTCTCAGTTCTGTATTTGAAGTGATAAGTCTGCTCTAGTGTGTAATTGAAAGTCTTGGTGTCTTTAGGTAATAAATAACCACCAACCTGAATACGTGACGGGGCAGTTGGCGGGAACCAGGCCATCCACCCCAAAGCACCATAGGGCAGAAATCCTGTTTTTGGTTGCAGTCCACTGAGCGGCGCATCTGTATGTCCAGTCCAACGGGTAATGAAACCAACTCCTGAGAATTTACTTTCGTCGTAGGAATGGATTTTGAACTGCGATGTAATTTCGTAGTCTGTCCAACTTACATCACCAAAGCCCAACAGACGATCGTACCCTTCATTTGCACCAATTCGCGGACCGTAAGCCGTCAGCTCCCAATTACCATCGATAACTTGTGCAACATCGGAAATATTGGTGACCTGGGCCCAGTCAATATCATAACTGGTGGGCCACGTAGTATTAGGGTTGTAGGTAAAATCAACAGTAACCGAAGAACTATTGCCAAGGGTATCTGTTGCCAAAATCACCACCTGGTTACCTCCATCCAGAAGCAATGATGTCGCAATATCTACGTTGAAATCGCCTTCGTTCCAAAGCCGGCGACTATCTGATCCTATAGTTAGATTCTGATTGGGTCCACCATTGAGTGTGTACACCAATGATTGAACACCTTCATTATCAAAAACATCACCCAAAATGTTGATGTACGTCTGGGGCTGCCCGATATCCCCAAATTTTTGTACAAGACCATTCCAGATATCAATTTCAGGTACTGAGGTTGCCGGATCCTGTACTGTCAGGGTGACAGTGCCGGTGGCATTAAGATTTCCATCACTCAAGGTATAATTAAAGCTGTCTGTACCTAGAAATGTCACATTCGGTGTGTACGAAAATGCCCCATCAGTACCAAGATTGAGCACCCCATTGAGAACATCAACATCCAGCGTCACCGACAATGGTCCGTTATCAGGATCGGAATCATTCATCAACACACCCTCACCGACCTCAATGGTTAATGGAAGTCCGCTAAAAGCCAGATAGCTATCCGCCAATGCTATTGGTGCCTGGTTTGCATTTACGGTAATTGTCACCGTGGCAGCAGATGAATCCACACGACCATCGTTCGCGATATAAGTGAAGGTATCTTCTCCGCTGAAGCCCGATATCGGGGTGTATAAAAACGAGCCATCAGCACTTAACCCCAGAGCTCCATTCGATGGCCCCGCATCTAATACAGCAGTAAGGGAATCACCATCCACATCGGAATCATTTGCCAGTACTCCTGCTGCTGCGTCTACGGTTAACACTGAATCGAAGTCAATTGTATACGCATCAGTCAACACAACTGGAACCATGTTGTTGTCAACTTCTACTGAAAGCCCGACAGTCACAATCTCCGATAAAAGATCGCCATCACTGGCTGAGTAACTAAAACTATCAAAACCCTCAAACGCAAAAACAGGTGTATAGGTGAACGAACCATCCGCGTTCAGAATAAGTGTCCCGTTGCTTACATCTGATTCAAGCGTGGTCGTGAGTACAGCAAACTCCGCATCCGTATCGTTGGATAAAACACCCTGGCTGGCGTCTTTCACCAATGATTCATCCACAAAAACCACATAGTTATCTGCAACAGCAACCGGCGCCTGGTTATCAACCCCAATCATAACCAGCGTTACAGCCGCCTCGCTGGTATTTTCACCATCGTCAACACTATATGTAAAGGTGTCATACCCGATATAACCGTTGGTCGGTGTATAGTCGAATGCTCCATCTGCGATAAGATTCAGTGTGCCATTAGATGGACCAGACACAAGCGAAACTGTCAACGTATCACCATCAGAATCGACATCGTTGCTTAACACACCAGTTACCGAGCTCACTGAAAGCTGTGTCTCAAATTCCATATCGTAGGAATCGTCATTGGCGACTGGTGAAGACAATGGAAACAGTGAAACATTACCAAAGGTGACGTCCGCATACTCAGCAACAAGCACTACCGAGCCTGCTTGAATTCCACTGCTGTTATCGTTAATCGTTAAATCCCAATCGATTGGCTCAGACTGACCGTCTAGCCACACCTTCACCCGAAAGTACGATGTAGCGCCCACTGTGCTTACCCGGAAGCGAAAGTTGTAGGGCTGTTCAAGTAAGAAACTGGTGTTTTTACGCTGTTGTGCCGAGTGTTCGTTGACTAATGCTATTCGCGATTGACCACCCTGAGGGAAAAAGGCTAGCCACCCAAGAGAACCACGTGGCAAAAAACCAGTCTTTGGCTGCCTGCCACTAATCGGGTTATCTGAATGCCCGGGCCAACGCAATACTGCACCGATTCCTGCAAACTCGGTTTCGTCAAATGAATGAATGGTGAATTGCGAGGTTATTTCATAATCTGTCCAGCTCACGTCACCCATTGCCAGATAACGACTATATTCATGGCTGTTGTTCCTGATACCCGAGGCACTTACAGACCAATCGCCGTCAACAACCTGCACCACATCCTGAATATCCGCTACCTGCGCCCAATCAATTTGATAAATATCAGGCCAAACACTTGATGCGGAATAAGTGAAATTTACCGTACTGGAAGATGTGAATCCCAGAGCGTCAGTACCTGAGATGATTATCTGGTTACTGCCGTCCACTAGTGATGTTGTGGCCAAATCAACATTAAAATCACCGGCAGATGCCAGCCGGCGCCCATCGGGACCAATACTTAGCGGTTGATCCGTTCCACCATTTAACGTGTATGAGAGTGTCGCAACGCCATCATCATCAGACACATTACCAAGAATGTTAAGCCAAGGCTGCGGCTGGCCTATGGCTCCAAAATTTTGATTATCGCCCTGCCAGACGCTGATTACGGGTAGTGTTGTATCAAGGTCCGTCACGTCAATCGTGACCGTTGCAACTGCTGAATCCTGGAAGCCGTCATTAACCTTGTAGGTAAATGCGTCGGTACCGCTAAAACCAGAAGCAGGTGTATAGATAAATGCCCCGTCCTGCCCCAGTGTCAGCGTTCCGCTTGTTACATCGACCTCCAATAGTACTTCCAGGACATCGCTTTCAGGGTCGGTATCGTTAGCAAGCACTCCTTCGGTAACAGAAACAGTAAGTATCTGGTCTTCAAGTACTGAATAATTATCTGCCAGAACTACCGGTGGTTGATTCGAATTTACCAACACCGTTACTGACACAATCGCGGAATTCAGAGTTCCGTCAGTTGCCGTGTAACTAAATGTATCAACGCCGTTGAAATCCACATTTGGCGTGTATTCGAAAGAGCCATCTACATTCAAATTAACAGAACCATTAAGCGGAGATACCTCTAACAGTGCGGTTAAAGGATCTCCGTCTGCATCTGTGTCGTTGCTTAAAACACCCGTAATTGCATCGACAGATAGAACAATTTCAAAGTCTGTTACATAGTTATCCGTCAGAGCTACTGGTGCGTTGTTAACACCAGCATTGACAACAATTGAAACTGTAACTACATTGGATTCAAACTCAGCGTCTGTAGCTTTGTATGTGAAACTATCGGCCCCGCTAAACAATGCATTTGGCGTGTACTCAAAGGCACCGTCAGAGTTGAGCAGAAGACTACCATTAACTACATCATCGACCAGCAGTACTAGCAGAGTGTCATTGGTGCTGTCTGTATCATTACTCAACACACCTGCTGCGGCAGGAATCGACAATGTAGTATCCTGGTAAGCAACATACGCATCATCCACAGCGACTGGCGCTTCATTGGCAGGATCATTAACCGTGATAGTGACGGAACCCTCTGTGGTGTAATCAGCGTCGGTCAATAAATAGGTAAAACTATCTATACCGGCAAAGCCAGCATCCGGGCTATAGGAAAAGGAACCATCAGAATTAAGAACAAGGGTTCCATTTACAACATCAGTACTCAGACTTAAATCTAAGGGATCTCCGTCAGGATCACTGTCATTCGCCAAAACTCCCAGTATGCTATCAACTGTCAGATCAGTTTCAAACTCCGTATTATACGAGTCAGCCACCGCCAGTGGCGCTGAAATTTGGCGTACAGAAATATCTCCGAACGTAGCATCGGCATGCTCTGCAACCAACAACGCCGACCCGGAGCCATTACCATTTCCGGCATCGTTTATCGAAACATCCCAATCAGCTGGCTCTGCTTGACCGTCTAGCCAGACTTTGATGCTGTAGATCGACCCACTCGCTTCTGTAACTACCCGATAGCGATAGTTATATACCTGATTTAGTGTGTAATTAAAGTTCTTTTTCTGCTGAGGCGCCACGGTACCGCCAAGCTTTATTCTTGATTGCCCTCCCGGTGGAAAAAACGCCATCCAACCCAACGCGCCACGAGGCAACCAGCCCGCTTTAGGCTGCTTTCCAGCGACAGGATCATCTGTATGTCCGGTCCAGCGCATAATCACACCAACACCCGCAAATTCAGCCGCATTATATGAATGGATAGTAAATTGTGATGAAATCTCGTAGTCAGTCCAGTTCAACTCACCGATGTTTAGAGATCGGCTGTATTGTTCCTGTGTACTGCGGATGCCATCAGTGGACATCGACCAGTTACCATCAACAACTTGAACGGCATCCTGTATATCTGTTACTTGCGACCAATCTATCTGATACGTACCCGGCCAAACCGAATTCGTATCGAAATTGATATCGGCGTTATAACTGGCGCTGTTACCAAGAGTGTCCACCGCCGTAATGTCTAATTGATTACTTCCATTAATCAATTCTGACGTCGCCAGATCAATATTAAAATCACCTGCATCGGTCAGTCGAAAACCGTCAGGCCCAACAACCAGCGTTTGAGTCGCTCCGGCATTCAGTGAGTACGACAACGAAGAAACACCGTCGACGTCAGTTACATTACCGAGAATATTAACCCAGGGTTGAGGTTGACCAACGCCAGCAAAACTTTGCGATGGCCCATACCAGACATCTATAACAGGCAGATCAGGTGGAGCGTTAACAATTATGTCCACGCTCACTTCCGCTGAATCCACCTGGCCATCGTTGGCCACGTAACTGAAGGTGTCTGTGCCGCTGAAGCCCGCATCCGGCGTGTACGTGAACGAGCCATCTGAATTGAGGACCAGCGCACCGTTCGCAACCACTGTCGCACCTGCCACCGCTGTCAGCGTATCCCCGTCGGTGTCACTGTCATTGAACAGCAATCCGCTTGCCGCATCCACCACCAGCGCTGTTTCATACTCGGTGGTATACGCATCTGCCACGGCTGTCGGTTGCTGGTTAGTGCTTCCAGTCCCCCCGCTTCCCAGAACCAATCCGTCTATTTTATGTCCGTCCAGGCCATGAGTAGCCCCATCTAGAAACACTGAATAAGTACATTCTGTCGAAGCACCTACCACGACAGACGCACACCTGATTATGTCTGACGAATCACCTAACAGGCCATTTACACCAAATTCTCCTACGGTAGAAAAATAAACATTCGCTGGATCTGCCCAAGTACTCCAAATGTCTTCAGAAGACAAATCCAACTCAACGTCCGAACCATCAACATACAAACTCCAAGTTCCAGAGGTAACCGCGCCCAACAGAGCAGGCGTAAACTCGATCACATCTTCATCCCCGGCACTTAGGCCGGGAACATTCGCCGCACCGTTGATACTGATAAGTAAACTTCCGGTGTCGGTGACCGCCAACGCGTGAATATCTTCACCATTCGCAGACAGCCCAACGTCAGAACCATCGAAATACAGTTCAAAATTTCCTGACGTCTCTGCCCCTGTTGTGGCGGGAATAAATCGTATTATGTCGGAATCATCTACCTCACCTATCCCGGTTATATTCACCGGTGCTGCCGTACTTAAGAGAATCGAATCATCTGGCAGAAACGCGAATGCATTTACGTCGACAACCAGCCCTACGTCTGAGCCATCAAAGTAAATTTCCCATTCGCCCGTGCCAATGTCATAGCGTAAAATGTCCTCATCGCGGAAATTTATCGTGCCACCGCTACTACTGACCACGCTGCCGTCGGCAACCGTACTAATGTATGCAACATTGGGAAGCGATTGCGCATACGAAACTCCACAACCAATAAAGGCTGCAAAAACTGCCGAATTTAAATAAACGAATAATCCGCTTAAAAAGCGATTATTTACCTTAGACATTAGAAAAACCCAGAAGCAACACAGCAAGCGGCACTGTTCTATGGTTTGAACGGTGAGCAAAGTTTAAAAAATACTGAACGGCGCAACGAGAATAGACAGCTAGTTTTGATCGGGGTCTCAGCATGACAAAAAGCTCCTTATTTTCAATCACGGATCACGCTTGACAGCTGTGCCAGTTTTTTATTGGCCTGGTTTTATTACCGATTCTCGGATGCACCAGACTCGTTAGCGACAGCTTATCATGTAGGATGGACTAAATTTTTCGCTCAGCAATGCATTTGAGAACCAGTACCACTCAATTCTGGTTAAACTGATAACTTCCCACCAGACTGAATAACTTGCCCCAAAACTGCTCCAACTCAAATAATCAAAATGCCGGTCAGATACCTTTTTTCGAAAGGAAAGGCTATTTCGCACGATTAAATGGACACCGCAGCTCATCCGAAGGGGGAAGTAGCGTCCACAACAAAGGGAGGATCATCCACCCGCTCCGCACCAATTTACTACAAATCGCACGTCGCTGGCAATCACAGAACTTGCAGGTCAAGATGGAAAAACACCTTAGTTTTCACGAAAGTTGACAATTTAAGTCACACATTTCCACCTCAGTGTTTTCACGTTGACACCTGCCTGTTACGTCGCCCAACTCTGCATGGCGAATGGGCGATTCTATATCACTGATTTTGCATGTTTTTTTATCCGACTAAAACCAAACCAGTTTAAACCGCCTAATCAGTAACAGTAATAGCAAATAACGCGGTCGCGGCTTGACGATCAGCGCCAGGCAGATCCGTCATTGAGAGCTCGAATGCATCACTGTTTGCCGACTGACCCTGATTAACATAGCTCACCTGGTTCTGATTGACGTCGTCCTGAGAAAAGCTGTCACCAACACTCAGCACTGAGCCATTTAGCACTAACTCCCCCGACACTGGTGGATCCTCCACTACGTAGATTATTTCGCTTGCTTCATCATCCGCATCGGTCGATAACAAGTGAGTCGATCTTATTATTAGGGAATCACCTTGCGATACGCTGATCTGGTGCAGCCTTGCGTTGGTATAGATGCTTATGGAGTCATCGTCCCGACTGGCTACCAGCAAATCAGGGTGAGCATCCAGGTTTACATCTACAGCAACAACACTATAAGGCGCGCTATCCACCCCAGTGTTTACCACATGCTCGCTATAGGTATTAAGCCCCGTATTCTCGTACCATGACACCGTATCCCCTTGGAGGCTGTTACCGACCGCGTCAATGTCGCCATCACCATCAAAATCTGCAGTATCAACCGAGCGAGCCCCACGGGCATTGCTGTCAATCACTTGCTTTACGAACATGCCATTACCGTTGTTACGATAAATAACAATCCTGTTAGCCAACTTACCTGCGGCAACGATATCTATACTGCCATCTGCGTTGATATCTACAGGATGCACGAAATACGCTGCGGTCAGATTAGAATCAACAATGCGGCGTGTGAAATTTTCGGATCCGTCATTTTCATACCAGGCTATTCGATTAACACCATCGCTTGCAGCAATGACATCAAGAAAACCGTCTCCATTCAGATCTGCATAATCAGCACGTTTCGCCTTGGCGCTATTGCTATCAATAGTATTTCGGATATAACTGCCATTGCTGGTTCTCTGATACCAGGAAATATCCCCGGCATCCTGATCTGTCGTCAGCAAATCGGTAAATCCATCCTGATCTAGATCAACGGTCACAATGGAGTGAATTCCATCAGCCATCGTATCGACAATTTGTTTGGTGAAATTGCCCTGGCCATCATTCTCATATAGCACCAGCGTATCCGCAAGATAACCGCCAGCAAATACATCAATATCCCCATCGCTATCCGCATCACCCAGATGCGCAGGGTATGCGCCTGCAAGCGCACTATCAAGAATATTTTTGGTATAACCCAGACCACTATTGTTTTGATAAACATACACCGCTCCGTTGACAAAGTCTGTAGCTACAATATCAATATCAGTGTCTCCATCCAAATCCGCTCCACCAGCATAATGTGTCTGATCCACGGTCGTATCGATAATCTGTTGACTGAAGAAAACGCTGCCAGACTGGAATTGTGGAAGCTGGTTCGGTGCTAACCCGCCCACATCGATGAATACTGTCGCAACATTAGAGACATCCTCTCCATCAGTAACCGCATAATCGAAAGAATCCAACCCTATGAATCCCGAATCCGGCAAATATTCAAACGCACCATCTGCTTCCAGAGTCAGCAGGCCATTAGTAGCTGAAGTGATTTGTTGAACAGTTAAAGGGGAGTTTTCCAGGTCTGTATCGTTGAGGAGCAGCCCACCATTTTCCGACATCTGAAGATTCGTGTCGACAGGCGTTGTGTAGTAATCATTGCGCGCAACGGGAAACGCGTTACCACCTTGATTTGGATTCCCACTCGCCAGGGATTGTAGCTCAGCTGCACTAAGTGCTCGTTGTACCACTCTTAGATCATCTATCAACCCATCAAAATTGTTTCCTCCTCCCGGTTGCCCGCCTACCATAACTGCAATGCCGGGATCCTGATCTATTACTCCGGACAAAACAGTACTGCCTACTTCTAATCCGTCTATGAATAAGCGCAAATCAGCACCATCATAGGTCGCTGCAACGTGAAACCACTGACCTGTCGTTAAGTCACTGCCAGCTTGTGCTCGAAGCGTTTTAGTGGTTCCATCGACTTTCAGCCGAACCCGCAAGCGAGTTCCACTAACCGCTTTAATAGTGCTCAGCATGAAAACATGATCAGATGACGCGTTGCCATTCGCTTTGGAAATTATGCGAGGATCCCCGGAATTCCCTGGAAAGGAGTCCGCGTTAATCCACGCAGCGAATGTCACTTGCGACCCAGTAACATCAAGATTTCCCAAGTCAATTCCATCACCGCTTCCATCAAGCCGGATGGAAAAACTACTTCCATCGTTAGTAGTCGACTCGTACATAGCGTCACCCACTAAAAATCCGTGGTTGTCCATTCCACTGCTGTCGAATGCTGTATTTCCCGCTCCTTCGTCAAACGACAAACGCACCAGCATATCTGGATCGGAGGTTGGTGGCACGTCATCTTCAACGGTAATAGTAACAGTTGCAGTTTCTGACGCTAAGCTCTCATCGTTGGCGGTGTAGTTAAAAGTATCTGATCCAATAAAACCGGAATTTGGAGTGTAATCAAATACGCCGTTGGATTGAAATTCAATAGTTCCCTGTTGTGGCAGAGAAGTTAATACCGCCGTCAGGCTATCGCCATCGACATCCAAATCATTGGACAACACATCGCCAGTTAACTCAGATTCGAATGATGTAGTAAAATTATCATCAAATGCATCCGGCTGATCATTAACTGCTTCTACTGTCACCGTAACAGTGGCTATGTTAGAAGTGCCCGTACCGTCTGTTGCACGGTATGTATAAGTGGCATTTCCGAAAAAGTCGGTATCGGGCGTGTACACAAAAGATCCATTAGCATTCAAAACAACCGAACCATTGGCTGCATCACTTACCAACACAGAACTGAGCACTTCATTGTCAGGATCGGTATCATTCGATAACACACCGGCCGATTGATCAACAGACAATACTTGATCTTCCAATGCGGAATAACTTTCGGGCACTGCAATTGGCAAACCGTTAGAGCCAGCACCGTTGACAATGGCTTGCAATTGCGCGCCGTCCAATGCTGTTTCCAGTATTTTAACATCATCAATTGAACCGTCGAAATGACGCCCGCCACCGGGCTGGCTGCCTACAGCAACGCTCATTGCTGGTTCTTGATCAATCACACCCGACAAGGCCTTAGTACCGACTAACTCTCCATCCAGATACAGCCTCATCAAACTACCATCATAAGTAAACGCGCTGTGATACCAACGCCCAGTTATCAATTCGTTACCTGGATCTGCTCGCAGAGTTCTAGTCTGGCCACCAATTCTCAATCTTGCACGCAAACGAACGCCGCTACTGGATATTATCGTGCTCAACATAAATACATGGTTATTGGCCGCCGAGCCAGACGCCTTCGATATTATTCGCGGATCGCTTGCATTTCCCGGAAATGATTCTGCCTTAAACCAGGCTGCCAGAGTTATTTCAGAGCCGTTAATATCAAGAACGCCCAAATCAACAGAATCACCGACTCCGTCAAAACTGAGCGCATAGGCGCTTCCATTACCAGTTGCGTTAGTGAACGATGGATTGCCCAGGATTGTTCCATGATTTCCCTGTCCGCTGCTGTCGGTTGCAACGCTGCCGCTGCCCTGTTCAAACAATAAACTGACTATTAAACCGGCCTCATTTCCTGTTCCTTGCTCATTTACCGCAATAGTCACTGTCGCTTCCTCAGAGGAGGCTCCAAAAATATCTGTCGCCAAATACGTAAAGGAATCCAGCCCGCTAAACCCTACGTTTGGGTTGTAAGTGAAAGAGCCATCCGATTGAAGAGACAACACACCATTTTGCACAGAAGATATCAAGGCGGCCGTCATATTGTCGCCGTCAATATCGGCATCGTTATCCAGAACATTCCCCGCCAACAGAGATTCGAAATCTGTTGTATAGGAATCATCTAATACTTCTGGACTATCATTAACTGCCTCGACACTCACGGTCACCACAGTATTTTCTGAAAATCCTGCGCCGTCAGTTGCGCTGTAAACAAAACTGTCAGTACCCGAGAAATTGTTCTCTGGCGTATAAACAAATGAACCATCCGGGTTTAAGGTAACAGCCCCATTGGCGGTCGCAACCACCAGAACAGATGTAAGTGGGTTGTTCTCCGGGTCAGTGTCGTTAACCAATACTCCGTTCGCCACATCTACAATTATTGGGCTATCCTCGGTCCCAGAGTAAATCTCTGGATTCGCTACTGGCAATCCGTTTGATGCGCTTCCGGCTACGATCGCTTGTAGCTGAGAGGCAGATAACGCCTCATCAAGAATTCGTACATCGTCAATCAGACCATGGAAATAGCGTCCGCCGCCGGTACGACTACCTATCGAAACAGAAACACCAGCATCTTGATCAACCGTGCCGGACAATGTACTACTTCCCACTTCAACGCCATCAAGGTACAAGCGTAGTTTTACACCATCATATGTCGCAGCAGCGTGGTACCACTGTCCGGCAACCAGATTACTACCTGGCACTGCTCTAAGCGTCGCAGTCACACCGCCTGTACGCAATCTTGCTCGTAATCGGACGCCACTACCTGCCGCGACAGTGCTGAGCATAAATATATGGTCTGACAGCGCATTGCCTGAAGTTTTGGAAATGATATGCGGGTCTTTGGATTTCCCCGGAAAAGATTCAGCCTTAATCCATGCAGCAAGTGTAATTTGCGAACCACTTGCATCCAATGCACCCAGATCGATTCGGTCATTCAGACGATCAAAACGCAATGCAAAGAGACTGCCGTCGGCTGTGTCAGTTGAATAGAGAGGACCGCCTATCAACACACCATTGTTTGCCATACCCCCGCTATTGATCGCGACATTCCCACTACCTTCATCCAGAGTCAGGTGTATGGGCGACTCGGCAGACAGCCCTGATTGGGCAAATCCGGCAGCCAGTAGTAGAACCGCGCCAGCTGCAAGTTTTCGACCTAAAAAATTGAACATTCGACTTTCCGTTATCATCGGCCAAAGATCAGATTAACGAATTTTGATCCGTGGTGTTGTGACCACCTATGAATATTCATCATTAACCGGATATAGACTTGATTCAATAACTACTTTGGCACACGAATAATTTCCGCCTTACCTGCCAGATACAGTAAACATTGCACCCGTAGTGTACCTGCCTACGTCGATAAAAACCCCAGGTCGGCTACGTCAAAACTGGAGATAGCCGGTAATATGTCTCTGATTTCTTGCTCACTGCAACCAAACCAGCTACCAAGAGTTCCAGCCATTTGTTCAACGGCGGTCGTAGGAAGCAATCGGCCACGGCCAACATCGTTAGGACCGTTACTACCCAGATTGGGTGCATGTCCGTAATATTCACCACCGTTTACTGCTCCGCCCAAAATCATATGGTGACTACCCCAGCCATGATCTGTACCGTCACCATTACTGTTGAGGGTTCTGCCAAAATCTGAAGCGGTAAAAGTGGTCACTTTATCCATGACCTGCAGTTCTTCGGTTGCTGCATAGAATGCGCTCAAAGCACTGTCAATTTCGCTCAATAATGGAGGATGATCCAGTAGCAGGTGGTTGTGAGCATCAAAACCGCCAAGGCCAACAAAAAATACCTGCCTCTTAATGCCGAGTAAATCGCGGGCGGCGATCATGCGGGCTACTAACTTCAACTGAGCACTCAATGGACCCGCAGCAAACGGGGTGGTGAGATCGGGTGTAGCGGTCAATGCTGAAGTCAGTATTTCGTTAGCCAGAACCGAACGTTGGGTTATATCCACATAAGCCTGCTTAATCAAGTGTGATTGCCCGGCAGTCATCAATTGCTCAACCGAGGCGCTGACGGCGGTGGAATTGTACGTGGTACCAGAAATAGGCTGAAGCTCAATCGATCCGTCCGACGTCGCAATATAGGGTATTGACGCTTCGCCTGAGAGGAAAACAGAATTTCCGCTTAGAGATACACCGGTAAAAATATCCGGTATGTTGCTGGACAAGAACAAATCCGCCATTCTCCCACCCCAGCCAGTTGTTGAACCTTCTGCGGCGAGAGATTGCCAGACAGATTGTTGATCATTGTGAGAGAATATTTTTGAAGGTATCGGTACGGAACCATTCACATATTCCAGTTTCGATGTCGGTTGGACTAGTGGCCCGACATTCAACAACACAGCCAGTCTTTGTTGCGACCATAGTTCATGCATGTTTACCAGTTGCGGAGCGAATGCGTATTGCTTACTATCCGGTAAAGCTGTAGCAGGTAGCAACACCGTGTTTTGTAGCTCGTTCAGACCGGTTGCAAAGCCAGATCTCACGGACGCATAGACCGAGTGATTGTCAGCGTCATAAGGCACATAGGTGTTGTAGTGATCATTAGCGCCATACAAAAAAACGCACACCAATGCCTTGTAGTCAGTGGCGTCAGCCGCAGCTACCCGGCTGAACGCAGACATATTTAATGCCGCTGGGCCAGCAACGCCAAGTGCGGACAAAGCCGCCGTGCGACGTAAAAACTCTCTTCGCGATTCACTGAGGGTGCCAAATTCCATATCGTCTTCCTAATCTATTTAATCGAAAATGGCTGATTACTATAGTTTGTCTAACGAAGCACCAGATAATCCGGCGATATCATAATCATTAAAATAGCTGCATGTACACGACGCAGTAGGGACTGATCATTAAATACCGGCATCGAAGCGATTGTGCTGACAATCAAATCATAGGTTTCCTGCTCAAGCTGGTTTGCTGTAAGCAATAAATTTAGTCGGTCTACCAATTGGGTTGGATTGTTTGCCAGTGTGATTTCGCTACTATAATTCGGCTTTACTGAAGACCAACCTTTATCTATTTTTTTAGCCATAAAATTAGCGTACCCGACCACAGATGTTTCGTTGGTAATTTGTAATTCGGGTGCTGTTAATCCCAGACCACCAAGTTGTGTGTTTGGTGGCACATAACCGGGCCTGAAAAAATTAAATACGGACGGCGATCTCAGAGGCGACTGACCGAGATGTAAAGCCGGGTTTGACAGACCGGAAATGGCCCAAATTCCCGTTGGATCGTTAAGTTTGAATGTTCGTGCCCATTGTAGAAATCGAATCATGGGTTCGCGTAGTTTACCTTTTTGGTTGTCGGCAACCGGCGAGACGTCCTTGGCTTCGGGGTCAAGTAAGACGGCCTTCAATACTGCTGACAAATTTCCGCGGGCACCGTTCTCATCTTGGTTAAACACTGAGGCCACTCGATTAACATAGGCGGCTGACGGATTGCTGGTCACCAGGCGCTGGATAAATTGCTTACCCAGAAACGGACCCACGTTGGAGTGACTGGCAATGCTATTGAGTGCGATCTGCATCGCCTGCTCTCCACCGGTGCCAGCCGGAATGATGGTTCCCAAAAATTGTACCTCGCCGTCTTCATGGGATTCTTGTTGCATAATTAACCGACGGCGATGGTGGTCTGGACTGGCAAGACTTTGCTGTGTCGTAAAATCGTTTTTCCATCCTGTAAACGCTGCTGCCAAACCTTCAATGTCATCATTGCTGTAGGTTTCAATTGGCTTGCCATTGGTATCCAGCTTTTCAGTGCCGTCATTGTTGAGCTCGTTTAATCCGATAGAAAACAGCTGCAGAACTTCACGCGCATAGTTTTCATCCGGCGCACGGCCTGTGCCGTCTGCTTTTTTACTGCCACGCAATGACAGGTAGGCCCCCATCTGGTGGCTTAGTGTTACCTCTTCAAGTAATTCCCGATAACTACCCAGTCCTTTGGTTTCGAGCATATCCATATAGGCCGCACCACCGAATGCTTTCCAGCCACCGGATCCTGCGATAAAGAACGGATTAATGACAAAAATCTCGGACAGGGCCAGTGCCCACCTTTGCGAGACACTGTTTTGAGCGGTGAGTAACCTTTGCCATACCGCATTGTTGAAGCCCTTGTGGCCGTTACGGTATGACGGATTTGCGTATTCGTTTGCAACCATCCAGTCGAAGCGTGAGCCGGGTTCGTTGATGGATAATTGAGTATCGAGCCAGTTTTCTGTGCCACTGACTAATATTGCGTTAATATCACTGTCCGTCGCACCAAGAGTGGCCATTTGTAAAAATCGGGAGGCTTTAGAGCGAGCCGCTATATCCATCGGAATTGTAGAACTAACTGTCCAGGTATAGATGGCTGGCGTGAGGTCGCTATTGTCGGCAATATCTATGGTCCGCACTGCAAACGTGTGTGTACCGCCAGCAAGACCTGTGTAGTTTTGCGGGCTAGAACACGCAACGAATGCCGAACCGTTCAATTGGCATTCAAACCCACTGACACCGGACAGAGCATCAGTGCCGCCGAACTCAAAGCTCGCCTCAGTGCTTACACCGGTACCTGGTGGGGTGACCGTGAAATTGGTTTCAGGGCTGGTTTTGTCAATAGCCAGAGAACCTATTGCTTCACCAGTATTGCCCGCGAGGTCAGTGCAGCTGCCACTATAATTCACACTTTCGCCTTCATTAATTACGAGCAGGTTTACGTTACAACTACCAGGATCAATACCAACACCACCTGGATTATCGCTCCAGTTGAAGATTATTGTGACGTCGGTGTTGTACCAGTTGGAGGAATTGTCACTGGGTGTAAAAACAGAGCTGGCGACAGGGGGAATTGTATCAACTGTCGCGTCACTGACTGACCAGGTAAAACCGGCAGGTGAATCGTCCCGATTGCCGGCGACATCAATAGCGTGCACAGACATTGTGTGGATGCCTGTGCTTAGACCTGTAAACAACTGTGGGCTGGTGCAGGTGGCGAGGGGAATACCATCTATTTGGCATTCAAAGGTATCAATACCTGAGAGTTCATCACTACCGATAAATTCAAAGGTGGCACTGCTGGTTGCATTCTCTAGGGGAGGTGTCGTGGTAAAAATGGTTTCAGGTACAAGTCTATCGATTGACAGGCTTCCGGCGACACTCCCTAGGTTGCCTGCAAGATCACTACAATTAGCGCTATAGTCGACGCTGACGCCTTCGCCGGTAATCACAGTTGAAGTGCTGCAGGTGGCTGTATCAAGACCACTACCCCCCGGGTTATCGCCCCAGTTGAAGGTTATGGTTACGTCGGAGTTGTGCCAGTTGAACGCGCTTGGACCAGGTGAAAAAGTCGGGCTTGCCACAGGGGCTGTTTCATCAATGGAGGACGCGCTATCAATTACCGCAAGTGAATCTATAGCTTGTGTGCCGAAGCCGAAATCACCACCTCTCCATAGCATCGAAAATTCACATGTTGTTGTGTCGCCCAATGTGATCACTTCGCAGACAAACACATCTGCACTGGTTCCGTTGGTTTGATTCACAGAAAAGGAGCCAGCGGTGGCGAGATACAGTTTTCCATTGTTACTGGAAGCCGCCCGAATGTCTTCGCCAGCAGTAAGCAATTCCACATCTGATCCGTCGAAGAAAAGAGACCAGCTACCAGCAGTATTTGCACCCAATTGACTTGGGGTGAAGCGTAACAGATCTTCGTCTGACGCACTCAGGCCCGGTACCGCCACATTGCCGTTGGTACTTATAAGTAGATCACCGTTGTCCATCACGCTCACCGTATGGATGTCTTCTCCGCTGGTGGATAATCCAACATCCGATCCATCAAAGTACATCTCGAACGTGCCCGCAGTTGTTTCACCGGTCGATTGCGGGACAAATGACACAATATCTGAGTCGTCTACAAGTCCTATCCCGGTGATGCTGGCCGCAGCTGTCAGGCTAAATAACATTGTGCCATCATTCATAATTGCGAAGGCATTGATATCGCCGGTAATCCCTACGTCCGAGCCGTCAAAATATATTGACCAATTCTGTGTAGCGGTGTCGTACAATAAAATGTCTTCGTCCCGAAAAGCCAGGGATTCTCCACTTACGGGTACACTTCCGCTATTGGTCGATCCAAGATAAAGCTTAAGATCGCTGGTAGCAGAAGCAATCACGCTGATGCTAACTGTAGCGATATTGCTAAATTGTGTGCCGTCACTTAACTGATAGCTGAAACTCTCTGGCCCGAAGTAGCCTGTATTGGGAATATAGGTAAATGAATAATCAGGATTCAGTGTTACAGAGCCGTGGCTTGCCACACGCACCAACTGCAAATCCGTACCGGGTAACACGCTGTCATTGAACAACAATCCTGTGGCTGCGCTGACTGCCAGCACACCATCTTGCGCTACATTATAATTATCGTCGTTGGCAAAAAGCTGCTGCTGGCCAGCGGCGATTGCCGCTACCTGTCCGGCACTAAGCGTGCTTGGCAGGATGTATACATCATCGATCAGCCCGTCGAACTGTCTACCGCCGCCCGGCTGAGCGCCGACAGCGACACCAATTCCTGATCCCGATTCAAGCGACCCCGAAATTCCGGCGGTTCCAACCTCCGCGCCGTCCACATAGAGTTTTAAGGTGGAACCGTCGTACGTCAATGCGCCGTGATGCCAATTATTGAGTGACAGATTGCCGGAAATTGCAGTAATGGTAATAGTGGATCCGGCAATGCGAACCCGGCCTCGCAACCGGGTTGCATTGCCGGATTTGATTGTGCCTAGCATAAAGACATGCTGTTTGGCTGACAGACCCGACGCTTTTGAAATAATACGTGAATCTCTAATGGTGTTGGGGAACTGATTTATCTTGAACCACGCTGCCAGCGTTAGTTGAGAACCGGAGATCTCAAGCGGGCCTAAATCGATTAGATCATCGATACCATCAAGGTGGAGCGAGAATGCGCTACCGTCAGCAGTATCGCTATCGAAGGTAGGGCTTCCAAGCAACGCCCCATCGTTACCCGCACCGCTTTCATCGGTTGCAATCGAACCATCGCCCTCATCCAGCGATAGTCTTACCCCATCATCTGAAAATGCAATGCTGGGTAGCATAAAGCAAAGCAACCCGAGGATCAGGCTTCGGAAGTTCAAGTGGAAACACCTGAATGGTGACATACATGCCGCATTTCCGGGTCTCGTACAAGCATCCTCGACATTGCAGTTTCCATGTCCATATCCCATCCAGAAATTAGGGGGAAATTGGAAGGATTAACACCTTCTTTGCATCCAACCTACTATAAAACGTACGCCACTGGCAATCGCTAAGAGGCCACCAATTCTATAAAGAACGAGGTATTTCCAGATTCTGAGAGGCACTACCTGACACGCCAGGGGCATACCCGCTCATTCTCATTTAACAGCATGAGCATCCGGTAAACTCAGAACTACCTTAAAAACATTATGTTGCTACATCCACGGCACGCCGCAATTCAGGATATATCAGGCTACTAGTCTACGTAGATCGCTTGCAATGGAGCCCGCTTCAATACCTTGGCGTAAATGGTGAAGGCGCATGAATCGGCCACCTTCCAGCTGATCTATTGTGAGGCTATTAGCAACCATTGCGTCTTTAAGCGTCTCCACACCTCTCCTTACTGTCCATTGCGGACGATC